>PVJL010008059.1:0-70736 GCA_004026885.1 Lyroderma lyra
TTTTATAATTGATAAGACATTAATATATTACCAAAAATTTAAATTATATATTAAAAAAGTATTTTTAGGGATGTACCTCACCCTCAATCTTTTCAATCTTCTTTCCATTTGCCCCTATAGGTGACCAATTGTATTAGTTTCTAGGTTTATCTTACTGCATTTCTTTTTTGCAAATATGCAGATAAATGAACATTTCCTTATTTACCTGTTCCTTCAACATAAAATTCAGCACACACTTTCTTTGCTTTGTTTACACTCTTTCACAAGTAATGTTGCAATGAATAACCTGTGCAAAAGTATTTCCCTGTTGTTGGAGATGATTGGATTGAATGGGAAAGCATGTTGAATTTTCATGGATGTGCTCAACTTAATATTTATAAGGTTAAATTTTTGCATTTTTCAAAGCAATGTATGAGAGTGCCTTGTTCTCAACTTTTATTCTGGGGCACTCTAACAACATGAGAAATAGTTGCTGAGGATACTTTAATTTTTATTTCACTTATGATGTGTGAGGTTGAAAATCCTTCATTTACATGACATTTTCATACGTTTTTGTTGGTGATTTGTTTGTCTTCCCATTTTTTTCTGTAAAGTATGTTTATTTTTTCCACATTTATACAAGCAACTCCAGGACTCAAACAATATTTTAGTTATATTTGAAGAAATCAGAGCTTATTATTAACATTTTAAAAACTTTAATTGTAGCAAGAGAAGAGCCAAGCCAGAGGAGGGGTATAATGCATGCACTGCCAGTGGTGGTGATAGATCTTAGAGGAGAAATGCCCTGGTGACAAGAATGCAAAACAGGGTTGAACTAGCTGGAAAGGATGCAGAATCATAGTGCAATCCCAGATGCCACAATATTGCACCAAAGCAAATGGTCTTTTCATGGGTTTAATCATGGGAGTGGGAATAATTGTTTGTTTTGCTATGTAGGGTGACAGAATATTCTAAGAGGAATCAAAATCTCAAGCTTGATGGACAAATACAAATAATGAATCCTTCTTGTAAAGATGGCAACTCATGAACAGAAGGATGAGAAAAGGCAAAGAAAGCCCTATGTGAAGCTAACACTTTAGCACTGGTTTTAACAACACACCAGCTTTTATTAGTGCTAAACTTCAGCTATGCAGGCAGTGCTCAACTGCACTCCCCCCTTTCCTAGTTGTTGATGTTGTTTTCCTCAAATGCTTACTTCTCTTGTCATTCTGGTAGGTCAGAGAGAAAGACAAACGACTCAAAAAACAAAAAAATGTTAATTTGGTGAGAACACAAGGTGTGTACTTCAAAGATCAGGGCACCACAACTTTTAACACTCAGTGGTCTACAATGAGCTTAATTTTGTTTTACAGTATGCCCTTATAAGTTAACTGATTTTTTAATGAGTTAGCTTTGCAAAGCTCATTATTTATAACCAACTTTGGAGGTGTTCTGAATTTCAAATAGGTGCTTTTTGTTAAAAAGTGCACATAGTATCTATTCCTTATTTACATTTGGTCTCGATCTTAATCCATATTTGTGAAAATTTGAAGTTTATTTCTGCACTCATGAATCCACATGTTGCAATATGACAATAATATCTGTATTTATGCATTAAAAAGAATCTGTATATAAAGCTATTAGAGAATATCTGCCCCTTCATATGCTATGTTATAGTTTATTCTTATTATCATCAGTCATATTTTCTTATTATCCTTGCTTTGCTGAATAGTTTTATATTTAAGAGTAATTTTTTGTTGGTCCTTCTATTTTTTACGTATGGGCTAGTTTAGAAAATGAAAAGCATATGTAGTATACATTAAATCATTTACTAAAAGAAGTAACAAGGGTAATAAATTACATCTGTTGAAAATGTTAATATTCCTGAGCAAGATAACATTATTCAAGGATAGCATAAATTCTGTGTATTAGATATAAACCTGAAAGGAAGGGAAAGGGGAATAATCTTAGAGGAGAAAAGTGGTTCCATTTTGATATAAATAACTTAAAGGAAGCATGTGTGGTATAGAGTTTTCATTTGTAATTTTGACCTTCCTAATTAGGTAAGCTCTTCTTGTTATATTTCAAGTTCTTTATGACGCATTGAAGAAAATGTTTTTATCTCACTGTTTTTGTCATTATTTTTGTTTGGTGTCTACTCCAGCATGAAAGTGTAAGTTCTAGGAGGGCAGTAGACTTGTCTCTTTAGTCCACTACAATAATCCTAGTACAGCGGGAAGTGTCTGGAACAGAAAAAAATGCTAAACAAATAGTCTTGAATACTGTATTTAGTTGTTGAATGAATACAAGAACAGTTATAGCATGTCACTAGGAATGGTAACTACAAGCATTAGCTCAATATACTGCTAAAATTAATCAATACAGACTAGGGAGCAATAAAATTTTAAAAATACAAATAAAATAATGAAGAGATATTACTGCATACCTGCTAAAATGGCCAAGATCCAGAACACTGTCAAGGATTTAAGCAATAGGAACTCTCATTTATTGCTGGTGGGAAAGCGAAATGGTACATTCACTTTGGAAGACAGTTGGCACTTTCTTACAAAACTACATATTCTCACTATATGATTCAACAATCCTGCTCCTTGGTATTTTATCCAGTGGAGTTGAAAACTTACATCCACACAAAAACCTTCACACAGATGTTTATAGCAGCTTTATTCATAATTGCCAAAACTTGAAAACAACCAAGATGTCCTTCAGTATAGGTGAGTGGATAAACTGTGACATACCCAGGCAATGGAATATTATTCTACACTAAAAAGAAATGAGCCATTAAGCCATGAAAAGACATGGAGGAACACTAAAAACATCACTAGGTGAAAGAAGCCAACCTAAAAAGCCCGCATAGTATACGAATCCTCATACATGGCATCCCAGTAAAGGCAAAACTAAGGACACAATAAAAAGAATAGTATTTGCCAAGATTTAGGGGGAAGAGAAGGAGGAATAGCTGAGCACAGAGAAATTTTAGGTGAGTATTCATATGGAACAGTGAATATTCACATCCTTTTCCCATTTGGAGAGGTCTATCCACATACTTCATCTCCAGATTCCCTTGCCATCAATTACCAATTGAATTTCTTCCGAGATCTGACCAACTGACCGTCCAGACAAACCATCGGTCATAGCCTATGAATCATGATCTTGTACTTCTGTCCTGTTACCTTCCAAACAAACTGAGAAACCAGCTGCACTGCTCATAGTTCTACCCACTGAGAAAATTTTCCTTCACCACTTTCTCTAACAGAAGTCACAGAAATTACAGTGGTAGCTGTCCACTTTTGGATGGTGTCTGTGTATTATACACAACTATCTATATATCCTGAGTTTCTCTACCTTGGCCATAAGTAACTATGTTGGCTGGAGAAGAGAAGATAAAATAGAAACATGGGGAATTGGGCCACTTCCTCATGCAACTTACCTATATTCATTGTATTCTGATTACATTCACCACTTTCATTTGATAATGCTGTACTGCAGTGCATGTGCTTCAAGAGACAGACAAGACCCAATTCATGTTAGGCAGTCAGGTCACATGGTAACATGGTAGTCCATTAAATGTTCATTGCATAATAAAGCTCTACAGCAAGCCAAAGGCAGTTTCTTTAAAAAACCATAGCTGTCCTAACGGTTTGAGTCGTGATTCGCTTACAGGAGACTGCCAAAGTTCTTAACAGCACCTCTGCCTGCCACTGCCATTTCAACTATGATAGGATCTGGATCATGCAGATCAGATGGCAGACCACCTTGAATAGCATCCTGGGCTTACTGTGGAATCTTCCCTGTTCTGGTGCTCACTCAAAAGTAGCAGCTATTTGAGTCACTCTGTAAATGGGCTGGGTCAGCACACCCGACTAAATTATATGTTGCTTCCAACCTCCAAGGAGGCACAGTAGACACAGTGCTTCTTTGGTTATAGGAGCCCCAGATGTAACAATTTTCTCTGCAACAAAAAAAGGAGTCTCTTGATATGAGCTATACAACCAGACCCCTGGAAATATCAGGGGTAGAAGTCCCCTGATATTTTATTGTATTTATTTCCTATATCCTCTGACATGCAAATATCTTACCAATATGTACAGATTGATTGCTATTTCCTGCTCACCAGGTCCAATCAGCATAATGTCATCAATGTCACATACCAGTGTGACGTCTTATAGAAAGAAGGGTGATTGCTGTGCCTGCAAACTAAATTGTGGCATAGGGCTGGAGTGTAGTTATACCTCTGAGGTAGACAGTGAGGTAGTCACTATAGACAAACAGCATCTGATGATCATTACCAACAAGGGTCCAAAGAAAAAAGCATTTGGCAGACCAATATCTGTGTGCCAAGTACCAAGGGGTGTGTTAATTTTCTCATACAGCATAACCATAACTGGAGCAATAATAACTGGAATCAACACATGAATAAAATTTCTATATTCCACTGTCGTTCTTCAGGATCTGTTTTCTGCATAAAGTGACAAGTTGAATGGAATGTGGTGGAAATTACTTGGAAATGTCCTAACATAAGAGCTCTCACATATCACCAATCAGGAAACATAAGACTATCTAACAATTTTTCCAGTTACTAAGAATATCTATTTAAATGATGTATTCTGGAATCAGGGAAATAACCACAGAATTGGGTCAACAACCCACTGGGGCCACTGTGAGACGGACCAGAGATGAAACTTCATTGATTGTTTGACTTCCAGAAGCCTCTGCTCTTATTAGTGGACCATAGTGATGCTTCAGATGTCCAGAAATAGAGTCTGTCCAGAATCTGTGTACAAAGCCCCTGAAAAACTTATTTTTCTGTCCCCAATGCAGTCACAATGGTAAGTGGTCATAAGTTCCTTTGGGAAAATATGGGAGAAAAAATAACAGTATACACTTTGGCAACGTGCTGAACAGGAACCTTTCTCAAGGGCACTTGGCCTCTTCTTCATTCAAGAGGTTCTGGTCTGTAAATTGGTTTATGCCAGTTACAGAAGGAGAGTGAGAGGTCGAGTTTCTAGTTCCTTGATTCAAACTAGACCACTGTTCACTAGATATAAAACATTTTCACTTATATAGATCAAGTAAAAATTTATTAGACTATCTTTGCTAGATAGAATTTTGTCCCCTCAAAAGATACGTTTAAATCTTAACCTGAAGTACCTGTGGATTTAACCTTTTTGGAAATAAAGTCTTTGTAGATGTAATCTACTTAATATTAGAATTGGGTTAAGGTGGGCCCTAATCCAACAATGTTATGTCAAATAAGAAGAGTAAATCTGGATACAGAACACAGACATACAGGGAAAATGATGAGATAATGAAGGTGGGAATGGAGAGATGCCTCTACAAGTGAAAGAAGAGTAAGAATTTCTGGCACTCGTCAGATATTAAAAAAGGCCAGAAAAGATTTTCACCTAGAGCCTTTGAGAAAGGACACGGCCTTGTCAACACCTTGATTTCAGTATTCTAACCTTCAGGACTGTGATAGAATACATTTTGTCCTATTTTCAGCCTACCAGCTCATTGTATTCTTTTGATGGCAGTCTTAGGAAACCAATATACTGCCAACCTATTTCTTTTCTAGGGATACTATTATCAACTAGCCAATGTTATAGGACTCTGCAAGCCAGACTATTCATATTACTGCCTTGACTATAGTATACATTACTGTAACCACATTCACCTCATCTTTGGCAATTATATACTGCCCTTTCTTAATGTCAATTATTATTGACTAATCACAACCACACATTTTGATTGAATAACTGGGTACTGTAGCCAAGGCAAGTTGGTAATGATCATCAGATCATTAAATTGACCAACACATGCATATACAAATATTATGCCTCTGTGTAGGCATTCATTGAAGGCGTGTTGGAACCAGTGTTTTCTATGGGACAAGAACGCTTTCTGATGATATACTTAACATTTCTTGAAATCTTTAGGGGTAGGAGTAATCCCAGGGTGGAATGAAGAATGTAACAAAACAAATTAATATATTGCAAATACATTATGAAAACTTACTGAAAGTGTAGAAGAATGATGTGCTGACCTAAATATTTTTAGAAATGGGAAGAGTCAGGAAGACTAAGGAGAAAGGAACTGCACATAAGCACTGTACTCTAGTTGTTAAGTTTTCCTATCTGAATAATAGGTAACAATTCTGACACTGTTTTGCAGGAATGCTGAAATAAATAAGTGAATGGCAGATGGTGGGGGCCAAGTTTCTCACTGTTGGAATGAATAAATACAAACAAACAAGAGGGTAGACTACGTGGTAATTTTCATAGGGTAATATAATAGAGTTGGATTCATCACTATAAACTTATGTAGCTTACTATAGATACAGATGGTAACTATAGAAATATTTTCAGAAATGCGTATATATACAGTTAGTATATATAAATATATGTCATTACATTGTCTTCTGAGAGACCCTAGAATCCACTGCACCCCAGTAGCAACAAATACACTTGGAACTCAGACTTGAGTTTCTAATACTATTCTCTAATAAAAGGATCCAAGAGAAATGGCTCCTTGGAGAAATGGCTAATTTTAAGACTAGGGGAAAAATATAGAAGTTGAGCCTAGAGTATCTTTTAATATCAGGAAAAAAGAGAGAAGAAAGAGTTCTCAAAAATAGAACAGAACAATGGAGAAAATAAAAAAGACACAATTGAAATAACTCCCAATGTTTAAAGCTGAAACAATTTAAGCAACAAAGGTAAGTAGAATTGAATTATAAAACAAATTATAAATATATATCTGAGTCAATACTTACACAAAAAATTATTTTAAAAAAATGGGAGAAGAGACAAATCTCCCATACAGAAAAATTCCAATAATTTATGTAGATATTTTGCCCTCAGAGAAGAGGAATATAAGACCTTACTTCTTAAGATGAACTGCACATGGTGACTTCTACCTTAGAAGTACAGTACGGAAAGGACAGAAGTAGGGGGAAGTGACTTTACATTGAGGAAACCTGAGAAATATATCCTCAGTCAGGAGGTCAAAGTCAAATTTGACAGTAATAATGCAATTTTGATATGATTTGATGAAAATGATACTTAACTTCTGTGATCTCAATCTCTATAACGAAGAACTTCAGTTAAACCATGTGAAAAACAAAACGAAACACTTTCTCAGCCAGGAGGCACTTAACAAGTCATTCAAGTATGATTAAGTGTAATGTGATATCCTGAATGGGATCCTAGTATAGAAAAAAGACACTAGAGAAAATCTGAATACATCTGAATATTGCATGAACTTTAGTAATGATAATGTATCAATATTGATACATTATTTATTGTAATAAATTAATAATAAAGGAAACTGGATGTGGAGCATAGGAAACTGTAAGATCCTTACATCTTTATGTAGATGAAAACTGTTTTAAAATGAAATATTTATTAAATTGAAATATATATTTATATTCTCTATTTCACTAATACATTATCCCTTAGTGAGTTGTGAGATAGTTCTGCAATCCTGACATAGATACTATTGTTCCAATTCCCAGATTTCTTTTCGAACACCCCCTTATTTGATATATTGTGAACTACAGTCCTTGAGGGAAAAAAATAGCAAATCTTAAGTCCTTAATAACTTAAAAAAAATGAATACCCCTGCCTTCTGGAATTTCTAAGCTTAAATGGGGAAAACAAATTATAAGTATAAATTTATTAAGTTACAATGTGATATATAAGAACTGATAAAATGGATGTATGCCCTGGAGAATGTGATTCCTATTATAGTAAGCTTTGATAAATATTGCATTCTGGCTGTCAGATACAAAACACAGATGATATTAGATACTGTATGACATTAGCTAGAAAATCTATTATACAAATAAATAATATCTGAATGTTTTATTAATGTAATACAAATAGCTTTGCAGAAACTATTTAAACACCATACTTTGATTTAATTGCCAAGAATAACAATGACTTTGTAAAAAGAAAATTATATATGATTCACTAATAGCTTTTGTCTTTTTATTAGGCATAAAAATGTTTCAATAGTATGCATGTGATGTAGAGATAAAATGTAAGCCTGTTAATGTAATCACCAATCAGCATGTTTCTCTAAACACACACACTCTCTCTCTCTTCCAAAATGCCTTATGGTTTTCTATAAATGCATTTGTCTAATTACAGCTGATGGATCTATGATTTTAAGTAAGCATAATTCTCTATAGATCTTTTACTTCTGACCAAGGAGTCTATAAATTATGATGTTATCTCTTATTTATTTTAAAGTATAATCCTATTATAGGCATGAGAGATTTTTATTTAATCTTCAAGGAGCAGGTGCTTTCCCAGTTCCACTGCTGTTGGTTGGTTGAGTGCCCTTTAAAATACTTTCACAAACTCTCTGCCCTAATTTAGTTGAAAGACTTGAATGAAATATAACTTTTTGAAGAAATGCAGTTAGTTCTTCAGATTGATCCATCAGAATATCTCGTTCTTACATTAAACCCCAATATTTCCCACACTGGGAGTAGAAATAGGTCTTAATTTGACATTTTAGGGACAAGGGAACCACTTTCTCTATTTGAATAAAATAAGTGCATCTCTCTGGACTTTCAGTTGAATTTTCTCCATGTAATATTGTTTAGTTATTACTCTGAAGCAAATGAAATATATTTTATCTCTCTCACAATTTCATTATTTTTATACATGTTTAAAGATTACTATGCTCCTAGACAACCTTGTTTGATGCTTAGAATGAAGTATGTTTTAAGTTTTGGGGCTCTACTTTTCATTCCTAAAAGAGTTGTATTCTAAAAGATCATACAATAAATATAACAATAATTATGAAAATAATAGGATTGGATCAGATGATATAAACTTATGCAATTAAATTCAACCAATTGATTAATTATTCAACAAACAAGTAAAATTGATGTGAATTTTAACTAACACATTTACAAAAACAATACAAGTAAATAATCTTATACAAAAATTTCAGCTGCTTTTTTCTTATGATTTTTGTATACTGTGGCTAAGACTTTCTTTTAAATTTTGTAAAATTTGTTCCTTAATGTTTCATAATACAGTAAACTCTCAATTAACCAGCACCTATGGGGTTTAGTAGATGCTGGATAAAGGTAAGTAGACTCTCCGTTAACCACCACCTATGCTGGATAAATGTAGTATTGTTTCTTCGATTTTTTGCTGGTTGCTTGAGATTACCGGTTGCTTGACTTCTGGTTAATGAAGAGTCTACTGTATAATGTATTATGAAAATTGGTTTTGAACTAATGCTACATCTACAAAATACTAGCATCCTTGTCGAATACACTATTGTAGCATATCTACTAATCCAATGTATAGTAACATGAAGAAATGAGAATTATTGACAGTAGAGTATACTCAATATTTTCACGTGTTTCATCAATTTAAGATATAATAAGGCAGGATTATCATTACAATAGTTTAAAATTTTTGCTTCTATTGCCTAAATTTCTCTCCATAATTTCCACACAACATACAATTGACATCACTCCCCCTAATACATATTCATTGGACGATAGATATGAAAAAAATTGGGATAAGATGTGGTATATTATATTTTAAATATTACATTGGATTATATTTAATAATAGTGTAACTTCAGCCTCTATAGGCATAAACATGATTTGGACTTGTTTTTATCTTTAGTGTTTTTTTATGTTTTTGCATTAAGCTTACATTTTCTTTTAAAATAACTAAAAATGTTTACTGCTGCTTTTTATGTTGTTGAAGATTACAAATTGCACAATACTCATATAATCCTTAAAAGGTTAAACACTTGCTTATGAAGTAACCTATTTCTAATTTGTTTTTTGAAGTTACCAAATTTTTCTCGTAATTTATTTACTTCTTTATTTTTATTTCTATTTACCTCAATTTGAATTATTTCTATTTCTCTAGAAAATCGAACATAGTAATGAAATATTCACATGTATTAGCACAGAGCTGATCAACCTATCATCTGCAATTCTCATTTCATACCTAGATTTATTCCTTGTCTAAATTCTGACTGAAGTATTTGTGTTTTCTTTTCCATTATTTGACTATAAAGTACTGTATCAAACTTGGTATTCTTTTAAGAACCAAATCTGGATTTATATCAAAACCTGCATTTCCCTTTTAAAAATAATGTCTCTGCTTTTATTATCCTTATTGATTAGTATTTACCATGTCCTTTTCAAAAATTTTAGTTGAATGTTTTATTATTCATTTAAAATGTTACTTGTTCATTAATGTAAGTATTTAAAATGATGAAATTTTTTTCATAAATCTGTTGCATTACAAATCTTCTGAAGGATTTACTGTGTATAATTTTGGAGGCATAAACATTGTATTATAAATTATCTTGTCTTCAAGGAAACCCTACATAATTTAAATACAGATTTACTGTCTCCACACTGCTTAAATGGACCTGTTTTGCAGCCACTATAAGATATACAAGTATTATTAATTTACATTTTTATTTCTTTCTTACGCATGAAAACATTTTCCAAATAATATTTATGTGAAAATGTACACTTGAGAAGTCAAGATAGCAAAATCCTACTCAAGTACGTTGTTGGTATATATTAATACTAAGTAAGTAAACTAAACTCATTGTTTTAGGAACTAAGACTACCAGTTATTTTCTTCTCTATGCAGTATATAGCCTTTTGTATTAAAAATAAAAAGTAATAGCCTTTTTAGATTTAACTACCTATATGCCATTTAGAGCTTAGACTTTGGAACCACAGTTTGTCTACCAATGCATTCTTTCCTCAATCACTGTATGTTACTTAAACTTTCTTAGTCATTTGGTCACCTTTTATTTTTTTTTAAAGCATAGGCAACTTTCCAAGATATTTTAACAAATTCAATTTATCCTTTTATTATGGGAAAGGTCATACTGAGTCCATTTAAAAAAGAAGCATTCATAAAAATAAGAGGTTGCATAATACACATGAACTTGAGTGGTCAGAGAGAATTTATTGAAAAATTATTCTTCTGCCCTTCAGACTTCATCCTTTTTAATTCTTTAGCATTTATAAGCTCCCTTCAGCAGACTCATTAATATTTTGTTGTAGTTAAACAAGTGGGAATTTTAAATGAGCCATTTGAGAAGTAGCTGGCTAAAAGCCCACCCCCTTTAGTCTAGACACATTTCCTTTCTTTGCATATCAATGGTTCCATTTCTCATTTTCCCTGAGTCTAGCAGAGCGATCCAAGCACAAGGCTTCTTTTGAATTAATAGGAGATGAACACTGGGGTCAGTTTATCAGACCTGGAAGGAGAGTAGAAATGAGCTCAACAAGCAGTGAAGCAATCTGGAGTACAATCAAGGACAAGAGCAAAATCAGATTTATGTTAAGTGCATTGCTTCATATTCTCTTTCGATTTTAATAGTCAAAAAATAGCTTTTCTAATTTTACATGTTAATTTTGATTATTTTCACTTTTTTAAATAACTTAAAGTGACTGAGCATATTAATGAAAATTTACCTATTCATAAATAACTTCTTAGGTGATATTCAGATAACAGGAAAAAAAAAAAAACAACTTCCAGATATATTGGAATGGGTAAAGTGCATCCTAAAGAAAGAGTAATTCTTGCTGCATTATTTTAAAGTGGGATCTCTCAATAGATAAATATAAAGTGAGACATATGCAATTCAAAATTTTTAAAGGAGCCACATTAAAAATAATAAAATAAAGAAGTGAAGTTAGTTTTATCACTATAATTTAACCCAAAATATTATTTCAAAGGTATCAATATAAAATTATTCATGGAGTATATTACATTTTTATTTTTTCATGCTAAGACTTCTATATTGGATATATCTTTTATACTTGATGGCACATTTCAATTTGGAGTATCCACACTTTTGTCAATGAAAGAAAGTCAATCATAAGGAAAACTTTTATAAGAGTTTATTTCAGCTAATAACTGAAGATATGCCTGGAAGCAAGACATCAAGGGACTAAAACAATACTCTGGAGAAAGACAGTTTGGGAGTTCTTATACATTTAGAATCAAGGGATAAAGCATAAGAAAGTTACATAAAATCCACTTGTGGTAGATTAAAGAGGTGGGAGAAAGCAAAGTGGGGAAATTTCTAGAATTGGATATAAAGTAAAATGGAGAGATGCATACTTCTTTTACAGTGGTTAAGTACAGGGTGGTTAACATTTAACTTAAATAGAGATGGTATGCAAGCAACAAAATAACACTGAGAAGTTCTGTTGTCATTGTGCTCTAATGCCTGCAATGAAAGCGTTTGGAGAACATAGTTACTGACCCTCCGAATATTACCCTAGATGCCTAAGAGCAATGGATAGGTCTACCTTAAGGTAAAGATTAACATTCCACTAAGGAAGCTGTAGGCCTGGGACTTGACTATCAAACATGACCTGTGCAGTTAGGAATTTATGATCAGACCATCCTGTGTGGTTACTTTCAGGTCATCACTAAACTTGTCAGGCTTGTCATGTAGCCCCCTGAGTTTATTAGGTCTGAGATGTGAACTCTTTTTCATTCATATTTGAAATGCTCAATAATCATATATAGTGAGGGGCTATTATATGGGTACTGCAGGTCTAGAAAAATAGACCATTTCAGTGATGACTAAAAATAATTTTTCAGATGCTCTTTTGGATAGTCATTCATGTGTTAAAACATTGAGTGTATAGCCATTGACTGCTTTGTCATAAAATCTGTATAAGCATGATAATATTGAGCATCTACCACTTGTATTATTGGATGTCATCTTTATTTCCATCTATTCATCCATACTATATTTTAACAAAATCAAAACACAAAAGCATTGTATCAACATTGTCAGTGTTCATTTCCACTTTTATGTCTAGTTGGCTTGGTTGTTGGAAGGATAAAATTTACTTGTGACATGAATTGTTCAAAAGATCTTTGATTGAAGATCTAGTTAACTCCATTACAAATGATTAGAATTTATACAAATTACTTAAATCCCTCAGCCTCAGAAAAACTGATTTGTAATCATTGTAAAGGCATATTCATAATAATAATTTTACAGGTAATCTATGTATAGTAGGCAGAATCCTGACCCCTCCCCCACCAAGTTCTGATTCCTGGAATCTGAGAATATGACAAGTCACTCCCATGATCATGTTTTATTATATAACACAGATGACCTTAGGATAGGGAGATATCTGATAGACCTGACCTAATCACCTGAGTGATTAAAAGCAGTGATTTTTCTTCCCTGACATTAGCAAAAAAATTCTGAAAGGTTCAAAGCAAAAGAAGGATCAATGTTCTCTTGCTGCTATGAAGATGGATGTGGTCACTTGAGTAGGAATGCAGGTGGCCTTGAGGTGCTATGGAAGGCACTAAACTGACAGGCACACAAAAAATGGGAAATAGTTTCTACTTCTGCAAGGAACTGTATTCTGTCAACAATCTGAATGACCTTGAAGCAGATTCTTTTCAAAAGCCTCCACACACTACTAGTTCAGTGCACTGATACCTTGACTTTGGTCTGATAAGACACTGAACAGAAAATCCAGGGATTCATGCCAGACTTCTCACTTATAGAACTATGAGATAATAAATTGGTATTGTTTTAAGCCACTAAATTTGTGGTAATTTGTTACGGGACCAATAGAAAACAAATACACCCTGGGAGGATATCTTGTAAACTTCAAAATGTTTTATAAATTTTAAACATTGTAATTGGAACACAGAATACATTAGATTCTCTCTTTAAACTTTTTGCAGATAGATTAACTTTGTATGTTCTATGGTCAAATACAGTTATTTCTAAATACTTCCAGAAGTTTTCCAATTTGTCTTTTCTATCAGCATGAAGTACTTAAGAGTATTAATAAACAAATGCAAATCCATTACCATCACTGAATAACAAAAATATCACATTTGTATGGAATACATAGAATGCCACTGAAAAAATATATACTTTTGTCTTTTGTCCCTCATATCACAGCATGAAATAAGGTAACTCTCTTAAATAATGGCAGGTAATGATGTGAAAGATACTGGTAATGTGATCATAAAAGCAATACTGAAAACTAAAGAAAAGAATAATGTGTTTCTATAAAAGGCTACTATAATGCTTTTTAATATCAAGTTAAATATTTCATTAATTAATCTATACCAAGCATAATATTTGATCATTCTTGTATTCAACACTGGTTGATAAATTTTAATGATCTTTAATAAAATTTAATCTCAATTGTTGAGACAAAAAATGCTTGATCTGCCTCCATATAGTGCATCTTAATATACAGGTAAAGAACATATTATATTACAAAAAGTATGCTCAAATGATAACTTTCTATGTGAATATACACATTTCACAGATTGCTGTGTTAATTCACACTATCTCAGATCCAAAAATCAAGATAAAATTAGAAGTACAAGAGATTATTTAGGAATCATCTGAGAAGGAAAAAGGCAAAGGGAGCAGAAGACCAGGGAGAGTCTTCATACATTATATAATTCAGTTCTAAACTGTGAAATGAGAAGAAAACTATGAATGATAGTCAGTGTCCTGGGTATAGTCCCACAAATATGTGTACAGTTCAAGCAAAAGTTTTCCACTTGAGGAATTTTACTGTGTATGTTTCTGGACTCTGAAATCTGCTCACTTAGTGAGATTTCTACTTTTGTGTTATTACCATACTGTCTGTCTAACTACAGTTTCATTATAGATCTTGATATCTGGTGGTGTAAATCGAACAGGTTTTTTTTTTTCTTTAAGCTTGCCCTACTGATCCTGTATATTTCCATTTCCATATTGATTTTAGAATTAACTTGTCAATTTCTTCAAAGCCCAGCTGAGATTTGATTAATATTTCATTAATGATAGAAAATAATTGAAGTAGAAATGTCATGTTTATACTGCTGGTTTTTCAATATATAAATATGGAATAATTACTTATCCATTTATTTAGATATATTTAATTATTTTTCAGTATTATTTTATAGTTCTTTGTGTAGAGAATTTGTATTATTTTGTTAATTATATATTTTTTTAATATATCTGCTTGATAGAGCTCAGTGAAACCAAGCTCTAATATCTCCCAAAAAATGTTATGGAATATAAACAGACTAGAAATTCAAACTTCTAGAGAATTGTAGCACTTGACATCTATGTATGCTCATGATTTTTGTGCTTTCTCTTGATAATAATTTCCAATTAATAACCCAGCCATGATCCACTGTGTATTTGGTGACCACACACTCAGGGAGAGAAAATGAAGCAAGAATTTCATAGTTCCAATGCTAGAGTTACCTATTCTTGCCTCTCAATGTCATATGCTGGGCTCACCAAAAATAGTATAGACATTTTAAGAGATGTTATCTATGTATTACTTCTCAAAGTTAAATTGAATTAGGATAGCAATGTGTACTATGATGTTTACTCAAAAGTGGCATTAACCAAAAGAATGCTAGCATGACCATGTGACAGGGAGGACAGTTAAAGAAAATGGCAGAAGCACAGTTGTCATTCCAGGAGTGCAAGACCATTTTGAAGTGGTATTTGAAATTTGAGAATGTTGCTTAAGTTTTCCCCACATTCTCATGACTAGAAGTCAATATCCCTTGACTTCTACCTATGGGGGACCTTAAAGAATATGGTGCACCATAGAAAACGGCTACACTGGTGGTACTTTGGGAAGAAATTGAAACAATATGCACAGCAATGCAAGTGGACACTTTGGTCAGTGTTGCTCAAGCGGTAGTTCGCCATAATCAGAAGTGTCTGGATTCTGATGGTAACCACTTTGAGCACATATATTGAGTATTACAATTTTAAACATTTTCTCCTTTCTTAAAAAAATTTTGGCACTGTGTGTGTGTATGAGTGTGTGTGTGTGTGTGTGTGTGTGTGTGTGTGTGTAATTTGTGTAATTCAGTACATAGAATCATTATTTTTTTATGTTTAAAAAGATGTTTCTGAAATAGGTTAATAAAATTATAAAACCAAAGGCATATTATAAACTAGGCCAAAACTTTACCCCTTCATCTGTCTCTTTATTGAACTATGCTTAAATCTTCCCATCAAATTCACCAATAAAGATAATTTGCTGATGTGACATCATAGCATTTCTTGAATAACCCATTGCAATATTATAATACGTTGTATATTAGGCAACTATAAGATCAAATATATAATTAAATTTCTAGTAGAAGACTTAATTAGAACATTTAAAGGGAATTTTCTTCTCTTTTAAGCCACAAAGAAATTAAAATCTAAATAAGCATATTTCTCAAGAGCTAATATGAATAAAGATAGTAGGCTGACTACATTAAAATCACCCAAAGGGCTTCTCAAAATACATATTTCTACCCATGTTCCTTCTTTCAGTCTGATTTAGTAGATCTGGGGAGATACAATATTATTTTGAAATGCCCCAGATGACTTTTCTATGTAGCTCAACAAGAAAACTACTATGCATTGTTTCAGTTACATAATACCATTAGTCTTATTGCTATAGAGAATAGAACAATGCAGCACAAGGATTTAAAACCCTTACAATTATTCCTCCTTACTAGGTATTACTATTTTTGCCTAACTGTAGTCAGGCTTCCCATTTTAGCAACTGTAGCCTGCACCATTTGCCAATTAAACAGATATAGCTCTTCCATCACTTCTAAATATAGACTACCTGAATAATCTAAGACTTTTACGTATTCCACTTTTTCAAAAGTTTAAATATTGAACAGAATTCAATGAGACCAGTCTACCATCCTTTTTAATTTAACTAAAGAAAAAACATGTCTTTACATTGCTATTATGTGATATGTGAGATTAATAACTGAAGAAAGAAAACAATGTTAAGAAAAACACTTCAAAATTTCATTTTCAACATTATATGCACAATCAAGTCATTCAGGTTATTCTGGGACCAAAAACAAAAGGTTGACATTTTGAAGGTTTATTATTTCCTTAAGTTCAATGGTA
This sequence comes from Lyroderma lyra, assembly GCA_004026885.1. Lineage (NCBI taxonomy): Eukaryota > Metazoa > Chordata > Mammalia > Chiroptera > Megadermatidae > Lyroderma > Lyroderma lyra. The sequence continues at coordinate 16,945 of PVJL010008059.1, forward strand.
GTATTGCTACCTTTACCATTGGGAAGAATCCAGAGGATGAGATAAACTAATATTGGGAGTCCAAATTTATACGAGGACTGTTCGGAAAGTATCTAACCATGTAACATGAAAAATAAAGAAATTTATGGCTGGATTTTTTTTTTCTGGATAGCCCTCGTATACTCCATTCCCTCATCAGCTGGGTCACTTGTAACAAAACCAAAAAAAAAAGTTTTCTTATAAAATTTGCAAATTTGTAACAATGAATTCTTCAGTCCTTTATTCTTGCTCTATTATTACTATGAAACTAACATATTTACAAACTCTAATTTCTAATTTTCTTTTGACTCCCTGTATTTCTGACACACACACACACACACACACACACACACACAAATTTACTAAAATGAATGTGAGTTCATCTTGTGACAATGACTCTTTTCCCCTGTGAGTAGAATACCCAATAGTTAATGCAGGCAACATTAAGCATGGGTTTTCTATATTGCCAGTACTGACACACTACCTCACAACAGCCCTCTTTACTATACTAGACATCCTGCTTCTAATTCCTTTCTATTTGTTGTTAACCTGTTCACTTAGTTTCCTGGCATATGCCTCCAGATTTGTGTAGTTTTCTTTTAAAAAAAGCTGGGAATTCATTAGGTTTCAGCTCCACAGAATGCATCAATTGTTGAAGTAATCCTGATCAATTTTGTTCCCTTAAAACATTCCTTCAATGCAGCCTTCTTTTAAGAGTTCACATTCTTGTCCTGATCTATTATTAAATATTTTGTGTTTCTACCTTATTCCCCTTTAATTCATGTTAGAATTGTATATCTCCTTTGCACTCACTAGTCACTTCACAGCTCCTTTCATTTATACTTCCCTATTTATGCTTAATAGGTAAACTAGACGCTCACTTAAAAAAACATTTATGTCTGTTAATGAAACAGTCATGAATCTAGAGGCTTAATTAAAAAGGTAACTACAAAGGAGCACCTAATTTAGTGCAGTGAATTTTTGTCCCTCAATCATTGTATAAGAGTCAGTGATGTTAAGAAGCAAGTAAGTAATTATTGATTGAAAGAATGAACCAGTGATGTATTGGCCTCCAACTCTAACAACAGGCTAACATACATAGTCCCTATATCCTGTCCTTCTGCCTCAGTATTCCAGCCCTTCCAAATTAGGAAATGGAATGGATGCAAGAGTAAGTAGTCAGGTCTAAAGTCAAACAAATGGGTTCAAATGTTGGCTTTAATATTTATTAGTTGGGTTATTTTGGGAAGTGACTACCTCTTGAGGTTTAGTTTTCTCATTTATAATATAGGTCTCAAAATTGTATCTATGTTACAGAAATTATATGTAAAAATATTTATTATGGTAATTGTCATATGGTGAACACGAAACATATTAGAAAAATTTTATTACTTACCTTTGGAATTGGAATTCATCAGACATGTTTTTCTTTGCACATACTCAGGCTTAATTTTCATTTATACATAACACAGGCTTTGTTTAGTTTAGGGTTTAATGTTTATAATATATATCTTATAATGAATGGGTTAATATCTAAAATATATAAATATTTCATATAACTCAACAGCAAAACAACAATTTCATTAAAACTGGACAGAATATCTGAATAGACATTCTTCAAAGATGACAACACATACAGCCAGTAGATACATGAAAAGAGGTTAAACATCATTAATCATGAGGAAAATGAAAATCAGAACCACAACGAGATATCACCTTACACCTATTAAAATGGCTAATTTATTTAAAATATAGGAAATAACAGGTGATGGCAAAGATGTGGATAAAAAGAACCTTTCATTGCGCACTGTTAGTGGGAATGTAAATTGATTCAGCCACTAGGGAAAAAATTGCGGAGGTTCCTCAAAAACTTAAATATAGAATTGTCTTATTATTCAGCAATTCCACTTCTTGATATTTATCTAAGGAAAACAAAAACCCTACCTTGCAGAGATATATGCCCCCCACATTCATTGTATTATAGCATTATTTACAATAACTAGGATATGGAAACAACCTAAGTGTCGATCAATACAGAAATTGATAAAGCATTATGCTAAATGAAATAAATCAGAAAGAGAAAGACAAATACCATATTATCTCTCTTCTATGCAGAATCTAAAGATAAAAACAAAATTTAAAAAAAATACAACTACCAAAAACCAAGCTCATAGATACAGAGAACTGCTTGGTGGTTGCCAGATGAGTGGGGTGAGAGAAATGGATGAAAAGGGTGAGAAGGAAACAAGACCACCACCACCACCAAGCACATTGGTAGGTATTTTAGTTCGTTTGCATTGCTCTAATAAACTACCATAAACTGGGTGGCATACAAACAACAGAAATTTATTTCTTACAGTTTTGCAGGTTAGGAAGCCCAAGACCAAGGAACCGGTACATCTGTTGTCTGTTCATGGTCTGCAGCAGTTTCAGGCTCTTCCCTTTTAGTGGCAAAATGGTTGTAGAAGCTCCAGACCTTGTAGCGTCTCGTATTCAAGTTCTGTACACAAAATTAAGTTTGTTAAAAAGTAATATAACCTGTACTATTAGAAATAGTTTACTTTTATTAGTCACTTAAGTTTAATTTGAAAAAAACATACAGGGCAAACAGAGGATAAAGGAATAAATATATAGAAATATCTAAGTATATATGAGGTGAGATAATTTCACAAACACATCCTAACAAAAGTGCTATGTGCTTCACTTTTGAACATCACTATGGTCACCTTCGAAGTCCTCCCCTTGGGAAGCTGTGCACCAACACCAGCATCTGGTCCACACTTCAAAGCAATTCTGGACTCTTTCTGGAATGGCCATCGGAGCTTTGCCAAAGTTATGACCCTTACTGAGTTGTTTGCACAGTGCTGCCAGCATAAGCTCACAGTGGCAAGTTCACGAGCTTAATTGTCAGATTTGGGGTGTGATGACAGCTGTGATGGCCATTTCAGAAAAGGAGTTCCAAAATTGTTTTGAAGCCCGGACTAGGCACTGGCGTCGGAGCATATCTTCCCAAGGCTAGTGCTTGGAAGGTGACTAGTGATATTTAGCAACATAGTATGTAGCACTTTTTCTAGGATGAGTTCATGAAATTGTCCGACCTTATATACAAGGAAGACACTATGTATATTTAGGAGAGGAATGCATGTTCTTTTTTAGTTCTTCTGACTGGTCTAATAATCAAATTGACATGAGTCAGATTAGTAGGAGAATTTACCAAATTTAATTATGTATGTACATATGAGGACTTTTTAAGAAATGGAACTCCAGGGCAAGTAGGGCCGTTGAGGCTTGTACGCCATTCTGAAACAAGGAGAAAGAGGTAGGGGTCTGGAATTTCAAAGGGGAAGTAGGTAATTTACAGGTAGATGAGATGAAGCAAATATTTGTTAAAAAAATTTTTGCAGGGTTACCCAGAAACAATGGGACAACGGAAGGGAGTCTAAAAAACAGACATTGCTTGATTTCTGTCAGACATACTTAATTAATAAAAACTAAGGGGTAGATCTCTTCCTGAAACAGGTTTTTCTATCTGAATTCTTTTAGGCAGTTAGTGGGAGGTAAAAGGCTCTTCTTGAGACTTTTGTTTCTTAAAAATAGCCATCTTAAAATAATCAATATCTCCCCAACAATCATATTTTTATGGCAAGTTCTATTCCCCTTCACCCAGTTGCTACAAACCTTATTTCTGTAATTCATCACATGGTTGTGCATTGGAGCAATTGCATGCCAACTTAGAAAATATAAAACATTAGATGTACACTATATACTTACATCAAAATAAATTCCAGATGGATTAAAATTTTCAATGTAAAATATAAAACCATATGAGCATTGGAAGAAAAATACCTGAATTAAATTTGAGTGTTAGTTATTTATTCTAGTGAATACATTCAAACCTTCTGGGTACTAATGTACATATTAAAACAAGAATTACATGATTTCCAATTGATACAAATTTTAGCTCCAAAATGTCTTTCTGAATTGAAAAACAAACTACTCTTAATTAAAACTGCATGAGACTTGATACTTGAAAGAACAAATGGAAGTATCTTCAGATCCCTTATGCAAATGTCACTGGTTCTTTTTATTTTATGCCTTATGGAACATCATTTGTGCCTCTAGCCATGTTGTTGTTAATCCCTATCATTTTCTGTTAATTTGTTTGGCATCCCTTAGCCATACAAAGCTTTGGAGCTTAGTTCAAAAATTTTATTTTATTGATATGTTTACACAACAAAGCATCTTTAAATATGTTTTTAAATAAGATTAGAACAAAAAAAAATCCTACATTGCTCCCCTTAGAATCTTGGTAAATGTGAACACGAGGTAGCTTGCCATCGCTGATTAGTGTTTTATGGTACTTCAACTCAGCCTTCTTCTACATAAACTAATAATGCTCAAACTAGTGTGTCTAAAATCTAATGTGGATAATGAACAGGAAAAATAATGGCAATCTCAGGGAATAAAACAAAAAAACAAAGGTGAGTGATACTTTGTAGAGGCAGGGACATTTTTAGGAACATAATTTAAGATTCGAAGTAACAGAACCATGTAAAATGAATAAGTATACAGTAACTCATACAAACAATTTTTAAAAATTTGTTGTATATGAGAAATACTACTAACTTGGCAGGCAGGCAAAAAGAAGATTGAATACATGGCTATAATAATGAAAAATTTTATCAATTGTCATTTACCAATAAAATGGCAGTATTTCAGAACTTTAAAAAGTTTTGTGAGTTGAAAAATGAGTTATACAAGGTTGGCTACTTAAAATCTGAATCAGAGATTTATATGGAAATGTAAAATTAAAAAAAAAAAAACTTATATGGAAGGTCTTTAAACCAGGTATATTTTGCCCTGTTTTCTTTCTTACTAAAGTATTTCTTCTCACTTACTGGTGAATTTCCTCCTCAGTGATATTTAATGAATATTGTTTTATTCTTTATTCTAATCCTTGGACTGTATGAGGCATAATATAGATGGAAATATTTCTTCTTTGCCTAATTACAATAGGTGCACTGTCTTTACATCTGATTTTCCAAACTTTCTCTCCCTCATTTTTATATCTTTTCACATATACACATATAGAAGCTATGTGTATTTGAGCAATTTGTAAGAATTTTGTCTCTATAAAGGGTAAACTCTGTCTCCAAAAGAAAAACATATTGGCATAAAAATAACATTTCACTGCTTCATATCCAAAATGCACATAAAGTAAAAGTTACTGGTTATTCCCATGTTGGAATCAAATTGAATACGAGGAAAGTGTATATATTCTAATGGAATTTTATGTGCAGTCTGTTCATTATGATTAATCTTTGTGATTACTTTCATTTATTGTGTAAATTTATGTGAGGAAAAACACTTGCTATTATTTAAAATAAAAAGAGAGAAACAGAATATTGGGAAAATCATATAGTCTGAAGACAAATAGACTTGGGATTGATTCCAACCTCCATCAATTTTAAAGTAATGACCTGGGAAAGTTATTTAACTTCTCTGAATTTTAGTTTTCTCACCCATTAAATAGGACTACTAATAATATTTACATCTTAGGTCTATTGCAGAAGTTAAATGTGTTGAGTAGATAAAGAACTTTCTTGGCAAAATGCCTGATAGATTTACTACTAATAAATGCTACTTAACATGATTAATTTTACACTGTAACTGTATACATATAGCTTAATAACTGAAACAGGGTAGGCATTTTGGTAATAGTAGATAACAGGTTTTCAGAATCTGCATATTGCCCAAATTCAATATATTGAAAAATAATTAGATATACAGATGCAAAGATTCATAGAGAGATAAATAACATTTTGTTCGTAAAGTAGTTGAATGAGAACTACTATTTTATTATCATTTATTAAAATAAATAATATTTATATAATATTTCTTATATCAAAATGTTCATATTATTATATCAATATTATAATATGGTCATATAACATTATTACATGACCATATAACACATAATTAATATATAATAAGCCATATTTATATTGCAAATACATACCGATCTATAATATAAAATTAATATATAAATAATATAATTTTATTTTGCACATTATATCTTTATATTATACATGATATGGGTATATATAATATACAGTTAATATAATATTACATGTATTATATTTATCTTGAAGCATATACATCTGATCATGTGTCAACCTTCTGAGACATCTAAAATATTTTCACTGCCCGTGAGAAAAAATCTGAATGTTAGAGTGTTGAGTGCTGTGCTCTTTGTTCTTAGGTTCATACACGTTTATGGAGTCATATTTCTATATTTTATTTACTCATTCCTTCTTCTCCCTGTTCCTTTATTTCTCTTCTTTCTTTTTTCTCTTTCCTTTTTTCTTTTTCAAAACATGTAAATGTTTCTGAATTTATTGTAAACCATGTAAACAATAACTATGCTGAAAAGTATCTTTCTGACACCTTTCTTTTCACACCTTCACTGCTATTCTCTCTAAGAGCTCAAATCCATGAATTTGTTATACACTCTTTCAGAACATTGCATTTGCATATACAGTGAGAAACTATCATGAAATACTAAGTCCAGTTATTTATTTTTCACACTTCTTTATGTGTGCCATCCCCCATATTCAAGATATCCACATTACAAAGTGTTCAGTTACAGCAGAAACATTTTTTATAAAAGAAAGCAGTCAATATCATTTGATTTGCTTCGTTCTTTAATTCAAAACTATCTTTTGAAGCCTTCAACAGAATAAAAATTTAAATCCCGTATCTTTTAACAAACACGAGGCAGAATTTCTTTTCTTCAGTTGGTAATGGGAAGAGGAGAACTATCCTTGAGAATTAGAGAAGTAAGGCAAGATATTAAAACAATCTCAATAGATTTATGATATTTAATATGCTATTTAACAAATATTCTGTTTTGTTCTCTTTGAAGTATATGGCAGGTTTTGCACTTCTTATTTCCCATGGGGGACCCGGTGGCTAATACAATGAACTGAAAATGCTAATGAGATATACCACTTTGAAGCCAGCATCTTTAAATAATTAATACCAAAGTGAGAGCCACCAATGGTCCTTCCTTTTCCTTTTTCTATTTTCCAGGACAATTGGTCATGATCCAGATGAAGCCTGTTCCACCATTTTTTGTTAGAGTAAAGGTGGAACAGAGCAATGTCTCTACAGAACCACAGTGGACATACGTTTATGGCCAAAACAAGGAACAAACCTCTGTGATAAACTACTAAATTTTGTTGTTATTACAGAAGTAACGCCTAATAAATTCCCACTAATGCAATATTTCTACAAGAAAGCAAAGCCTGCATTTTCCCAAGGAAAATAAACAGGTGATGAAAAACTATCTTTAGACTGAAGGAGTTTATGACTTTGGAGATCATAGGTGCTTGGGGAAAAGGAGCAGAAATGCAGCAAAAACCATGAAGAACCACTGAGAGAGCTCCTTTGCAGGCCCTTTGCTTGCTCCTAGAAGGGCACATGGAAGCTAAGACAAGGCAAAGCCTCACTTTCAGCTAGAAGTGCACATCACTAATGCAGAGCAGCAACCTTCTCATCTAGTGAAATCTTGCCTGTGACAGTGGCCTCAGTGTTGTCAGTGTACGAACCAGCAGAAGTTATGTTCACTCATTCAATGCCCCAAGACCTAAAGTAGCTAATTCTTATTGCTCCAGGTGGACAAATTCCTTATGTACTGCACTTTGTGTCATTCTTCTTCAATAGAGGCAGGGTTCCTACAATTCCAAAGAGGGAATTGTGTTCTAGAAAATAAAACATTAACTATCTTTAATTGTATGGGAATGCACTATGGTGAGAGCCACTTTGATGACAAAAATGTTCACACATCTATTTATTATTCTGCAATGAAATACATGTTATGGCCTACATATGTTATAATACATGTGATGCTATATCTTAGATTTTTAAATTGTTCCTTAGTTTTGGATGCATTTATATTCCATAATATATTTATGGATTTCTATAATATTAATAATACCCATTTAAAATTGTTTCCCATTTTAAAATTTAAAAATGCTACAATAAAATTTTTATGTATTTCTCTCAAATAGATTACTTAAAGAAGAAATTCTCTACCAAAAGGTATACAGATTACTAATTTTAATATTTACTGATAAATTTTCTTACAAAGAAAGGTAGTTACTCACCCACAAATAATATATAATAGGAGGTCTGACAATTAAGTTCACAAACTTGCCACCATGTACTCACCTTGGCAGTACTGCACAAACAACCCAGTGAGGTTTCATAACCTTGGTATATCTGTGTCTCACAGATGTGTTCATGTCAACGTGATGGAGTCTTACTGAATGGCATTTATTATTGTTGTTGCTTGTCTTTGTGTGGTGTCATGAGAATGATGGAGCTTAAAATAGAGCAATGAGCAAACATTAAATTTCTTGTTAAACTAGTTAAGGGTGGAAGTGAAATCAGAGACATGTTAGCCCAAGTTTATGGGGATAACACCATGAAGAAAACAGTGTTGTATATGGATTAAATGATTTTCAGAGGGGAGAGAAAGCATCACTGATGCAGCGAGGTCAGGGAAGCCAGTAACAAGCAGAACTGACAAAAAAATATTGCGAAAATTTGTCAAATTGTGTGTCACAATTGTTGGCTGACTGTAAGAAGCATAGCAGATAAAGTAGACATTGATAGAGAAACAATTAAATCTTAACTGAAAATCTTGGCATGAGAAAGGTGTGTGCAAAAACGATCCTGAAGTTGCTCACTGATAAACAAAAGCAGGAGAGCCAAAGTGTGCCAAGACCTTTTAAAGAGGCAAGGAAATGTTTTGGGCCGTGTTACCACTAGTGATGAAACATGGGTGCACCAATACAAACAAAGCATCAAAGTGTGTAATGGATGTCAGTCAATTTTCCACAATCAAAAATGTTTCATGAGTCCAAATCAAGAGTCAAAACAATGCTGCTACCCTTTTTTGATATCAGAGAAAATGTTCATTATGAATTTGTACCAACTGGATACACATTCAACCAAGTTTACTATTTGTAAGTGCTGAAAAGGCTGTGAGAAAAAGTTAGATGAAAAAGACCTGAGCTTTTCGTCAACAACTCACGGCTCTTGCATCATAACAATGCACTAGCTCACACAGCACTGTCTGTGAGGGAGTTTTTAGCCAGTGCACAAATAACTGTATTGGAACACCCTTCCTATTTGCCTAATCTGGTCCCCAGTGACTTTTTTCTTTACCTGCAGATAAAGAAAATATTGAAAGGGAACCATTTTGATGACATTCAGGACATCAAGTTTGATACAAGGGCAGTTCTGATGGCCATCCCAGAAAAAGAGTTCCAAAATTGCTTTAAAGGGTAGAGACTAGGTGCTGGTATCAGTGCATAGCTTCCCAATGGGAGCACTTCAAAGGTGACTGTAGTGATATTCAGCAATGAGGTATGTAGCACTTTTTCTAGGATGAGTTCATGAACTTAATTGTCAGACTTCTTATTGTTTGCCTACACCTGTTACCACAGTAGATAATATATCTTTCAACTTCTTAGTCTTGTGATCTTACATTACACAGAAACACCTTTCTTCTCTATTGTTCTTCAGTGTTTGAAACCATCCTTGGTTCTCCAGTGCCAATACCTTTGTGTACCCAATGCTTCTTTTTTCAGATGTGCAAATGTGCTCTTTTATTAAATTTATTGGGTGACATTGGTTAGTAAAATTATATAGGTTTCTAGTGTATAATTTTATAATATGTCATCCATATATTGCATTGTGTGTTCAACACCCAAAGTCAATGATGTTCCATGACATATGTTTGACCCCCTTTACCCTCTTCCACCACTCTCCCTTACCCTCTGATAATCACTAAAATGCTGTCTGTGTATATGAGTTTTGTTTGTTTATTTATTTTGTTCATTTGTTGCTTTCAGTTTTTTTATACCACATATGAGTTAAATCCCAATTTTGTCTGAAATGTCCTTCCCTCAATACCTGATCTTCAAAAGATAACATAGTTGATCTCTCTTCTATGGAGACTTTTTTTTCAATTTTAATTAATTAAAAAAATTTTTAATTACATTTATTGGAGTGACATTGGTTAGTAAAAATTACATAGGTTCCAAGTGTACAAATATATCATCTGTGTGTTGCGTTCTTTTTTTTTTTTGGTGGGGGTAGCTCCTTGCCTGGGAATCGAACCTGGGCTGTGGCATTGAGAGCGCAGAAGCCTAGCCACTACACCACCAGGGAACCCCTTGTGTGTTGCATTCTATGTTCACCACTGAGAATCAGTTCTCTTTTGTTCACCATATATTTGATGTCTGCTCCCTTCTCCCCTCCTCCCCTACTCCCTCCCGCTCAGGTAACTACTAAGCTATTTACTGTGTCCATGAGTTTTTGTTTTTGTTTTTTTTGTTGTTGCTTTCAGTTTTATATTCCACACATGAGTGAAGTCACATGGTTCTCGCTTTTTTCTGTCTGGCTTATTTTGCTTAGCATGATGATGTCAAGGTCTATCCATGTTTTGGCAAATGGTGGTATTCCATCTTTTCTTACAGTTAAGTAATATTCCCTTGATTATATGTACCACAACTTTATCCACTCATCCATCAAAGGACACTGTGACTGTTTCCATGACTTGGGCACTGTGAATAGTGCTGCTATAAACATTGGGGTGCAGATATCTTTGCAGATTCAGATTTTCAAATTTTGGGGATAGATACCCAGAAAGGGGATTGCTGGGTCATACAGCAAATCTATTCTTAATTTTTTGAGGAACTTCCACTCTGTCTTCCATAGTGGTTGTACCAGTTTAAAGTTCCACCAGCAGTGTATGAGGGTTCCTTTTTCTCCACAGTCTCTTCAATACTTGTTATGCCTTGTCTTGTTGATAAAGGTGATTCTAATAGGTGTGAGGTGGTATCTTATTGTGGTTTTGATTTGCACTTCCCTAACAACTAGTGAAATTGAGCATTTTTTCATATGCTTGTATGTCTTCTCTGAACTACTGATTGAATTGACTAATTTCTCTTTTGTGTCCTTAAAATAACCTATAGAATTATTTATAATAATTTTTAAATCATTTCATTATCTGCTTCCTTTTCTTTATTTTAAAGTGATTTGAAAACTGAACTTGGGAATAATTAGGTTTTGTGTTTTTATACTTAGCACAAGACATGGCACTGAATGTTTGCTGGGTGAATTGATGAGGAAATATCTATGCAAACCACCCCTAGGAAAATAACCTGCCCCTCTGGACAACGCAGAGCCTAAGCTTAATGTTCAGCCATAGTTCAATGATTTTAGGCTTATTTGGGGAGAAAAACAGAGAAAGTCAGCAAATACCCTCTCCATCTTAATTGGTATGAAGTATAAACAGAGTTGGACAAAGTAGCAGAGGGAGAACAGGCTCTGATATTACATCAATGATATTTGAACAAACTGTAATTACATAGGGTTATCAAAGGCTAAAGATTGAATTCAGCTTTCATATATTATTTAAAACAAGAAATACTATATACAAGGGCTGTCTGGGAAGTATCCAGCCATGTAATATGAAAAATAGAGACACTTATAACTGATTTTTTTTCCAGACAGCCCACATATAAAGATGCATTACATTTCACAACTTAAACTATCAACTTGGAACCTAGCACTACGTAACATGAAAGGGATAGTGAACACATAATTTTTGCCTGAATGATACTATAGTAGAAAATAATTCACTTGCAGTGTGATATGCACTCATTATGGAAAAAACAAGTTAAATATTGAATCTAGTTTTGCTATATAATAGTTGTATGATAATTAGAAAACCTTGAAATTATTTTTATCACATATTTGGTATCATAGCTATTAAGAAGTTATATTAGTTCTTCATGAAGTTATTATGATGAAATGAGATTAATTATGATGTATACAGAAACACAAAAACAAAACTGCAGTAGGCAATTCATTAATGCCTATTGGATATGTTAAAATAAATACTTCTTATTTGTTATCAATAGTCTATATAAATAAATGTGGTCATCTATGTACTTGTGAAACATGTGAATGGAATATTCTGAATAGTTCTTCATAAAATATTTATTACATATTCCATAGAAATATAAGATTTTTCATAGAAATATAAACTAAAAAACTCTAATAGAAAAAAATTCTTTTCAAATGAAGCTTTATTTACTTTTTGTAGAGCATTTAAATATGTGGTCTCATTTTGTGAATTTAGCAATAAGATTAATTTTTAAATTGTCATAGAAAGTTTCACACTAATAAGAGTGACTGGAGTTGTAGAATTCTGCTTCAATATTTCTCTAATGGTCTCTCAGATCTACACAGAGCAAGTGTTTTGTCATGGATACCACGTGTCTTAACCTCCCAAACTGGTGTCTCACACTTACTGAAAGTGTAATCTCTAATGAGTCATTTACTCTCTGACTCTGTATTTTTCATCTAGGAAATGAGAAAATTATACATTATACTTAAATGTATATTTAACTGTTAGGTATGAAGTTAACTGTCATCTGATAGGTGTTAAATATTATCTTTATTTTACATAAGTTGCAAAATAAAACCTTGATTTTCTATACTTTATTATTTGTGTCAGTAAATCAATTGACAAAGCAATTAGCATAGCACAGTGGACTAAACAGATGCTCAATAAATGTTATTTGTGGACTGTTTTTTTTAAATCCAAGTCCTTAATTTTATTTATTTTTTTAAATTCATTTTTATTATTAGACGTATTGGGGTGACATCTGTTAGCAAGGATTACATAGGTTTCAGGCATACAATTCTACAGTGCATTGTCAGCTTGTTGTATAATAAGGTCACCACCTAATGTGACTTCTCTTTCCATCACCTTATATTAAGCTTCCCCCTCCTCTCCCACCCCCTCCCCTTTCTCCCCTCCCTATCCTATTCGTTCCCAAATAAACATTAAACTATTGTGTCCATGGGTTGTTTGTTTCTTCATTTCTTTTTTCTTTGCTTTCAGTTTTATATTGTGCATATGAGTGAATGAAAAAATGCTCATCCTCATTAGCTATCAGGGAAATGCAAATCAAAACCACAATGAGATACCACCTCACACCTGTGAGAATGACTATTATCAACAAGACAAGGAATAACAAGTGCTGGAGAGGATGTGGAGAGAAAGGAATTCTGGTACACTGCTGGTGGGGGTGCAAACTGGTACAACCACTGTGGAAGGCAGTGTGGAGGTTCCTCAGAAAATTGGGAATGGAGCTACCATTTGACCCAGCAATCCCCCTTCTGGGGACCTACCCAAAAGACTTGAAAACCTTTGTCCGCAAAGACTTATGTATCCCAATGTCCATTGCAGCGCTGTTCACAGTGGCCAAAACATGGAAACAACCGAAGTGCCCTGCGACAGATGACGGGATAAAGAAGCTGTGGTACATACACACAATGGAATATTATACAGCTATAAGAAAAGATGAAATATTGCCATTTGCAACAAAATGGATGGACCTGGAGATCATCATGCTTAGTGAAATAAGCCAGACAGAAAAAACAAAGAACCAAGTCCTTAATTTTAAATACAAATATACCAATATCCTGACTGAATGAAAACTGTACACAAATCGATCCTTCAATGGGTCATATAAATAATTCTTCAAAATTATACTGTTGAAATTGATGGTAAAATTCTGAAGAAAAAATAAAAGAAAACAATGCTTTCTTTAAATTTCTAGCTACCTAGATAATGTTTTATCTGTAAATATGACTAATGGTGGTACTGAGAAGTGTTGACCGCATTTACACCATACATTTTTGATGCTTTGGTTTTAATTAAGTGGAGATTGTCAAAAGAACAGTTATGATATATGCCTCAGCTCTTAAACTATAAAGGGATTAATGTGTTGTATTGGTTTTATTTTAAGATATAAGGAAAGTCTCATGATACATAAAGTTCTGGAAACAGACAAACAGTAACATTAGCATAAACCACAAGCAGTTCTGTGTTTCTGTTCAATTTCAAGGCTTAGGGCTATATTCCACTGATAACAATTTGAATTTAAAAGAAAATTCTGGAGGAGGACAAGATGGCGACAGGAGAGGAGGTCTCTAAAGCCTCTCCCAGAAAACACAATTGAACAGCCACCCAGGAGCCAAGAAAGAGGGCCCTAGGTGACAAAAAATCGGCAGCTGAGACATCCACACATCGCAAGTAAACACCTAAGGTTTGGAGAGAAAGGGGCAAGCAGAAGAGAGGGGAGGGAGCAAAGATGGATTGCAATAGGACCGGATCGCGGCTGACTGCAGTGCATGGGGGGCGGGGGGGGGGGTGGGAAGCCAAGAGGCGACAAGAGGAAAAGCCCTAGCAACAGTGGGAATCGTTGGGGAGCTGGGCTGGGGAGCTGGAATTTGGAGTGGCGAGGTGGGGACAGACCTTGGGAGCCAGCCTCTGGAACTCTTGAGTGGTAGCAGGGCTGAGCGAGGACTCTGAACTGCAGAGACGACATCTTGGCTCTAGGCTCCCTTGGGTCTCAAAGCGCAGGCGCACGGCTCCTGCACAGGGCTGTGGTTCCTGGTCCCGGCCCACTGCAGGGGCGAGCCAGCTGCTACGCAGGCAGCGCACGGCCCCTACACAGACGGGGCTGCAGTTCCTGTTCTGGGCCGCTGCAGAGGTGGACCAGCTGCCGGAGAGGTGTGCGCAGCTCCTGCTTGGGGTTGTGGCTCCCGTACCCAGCCTGCTGCGGAGGCAGGCTGGTTGCTGGCGCGGAGTGCACGGCTCCTGCGCCAGGCTGCGACTCCCATTCCAAGTCCGCTGCGGAGGCGGGCCAGCTGCCTTCCTACTGCGAGTTCAGACCCACAGCTTCAGACTTGTGTGCATGCCAGCTCGCGCGCCCCTGGGTCCTAAAAGCAGTGTGAGCCCACAGAATCTGCCCCAACATTTGGCCACGAAAGCAGACCCGGGAAGAAAGGCAGATTTGATAACATTCGCCCCAGTCAGCAGGAGCAGCCTTGGGCTGCATCACCCAGCTTCCCCAGCATAGGGCAGAAGGTGGAGCTGCCCTGGTGTGCCTTTTGTTGGCCTCTCCCCTTTCCTACAACCTCCCCAACCAACTAACTAACTACAGGAAGCAGAGGGACCATGATAGATGCACACCGCCTCCAAACATAGCAGGAGACCAGAAACAAGAAACAAACAACCCCTCTCTCTTCCAAAACTTGCCCCTCCAGTACCACCTCGTGTCTGCCCTATAGCAAGACACCACAAAAGTACCAATCTGGGCTCCTGGGCACTACTGAACATAACGCCCTCATGTCAAAGAGGAAGAACCCAGCAGACAGAATAAATTCCTTAAAAACTAAAATTCCTCAGGAAGAACAGGAAATTTATCAAGACAGCTTCTTAGATCTAGAAGCTTCCAAATTAAGTGACAGAGAATTTAAAGTAGCCATTCTAAAGGCTGTGAGAGAAATGAAAACATACTGGCAGAGCACCATGGCTTACATAAACAACATAAAAAAGGACATGAATGACATAAAAAGGGAACTTCATGAACAAAAGGAACAATTTAACAAAGAAATTCAAAACATAAGGAAGATTGAGATGGAAATGTGAGAGATAAATAATACAATAAAAGAAGTGAGAAACGAAATAACTGCCATAGGAAACGGGCAGCCAGATGGAGGAAAGAATTAGTGATATCGAAGATCAGAACATGGAAATAGCTCAGAAAGAGGAAGAGAGGGAATATAGAACCAGAAGGATTGAAAGAACTCTGCAAGAACTATCTGACTCCATGAGACAAAACAACATCAGGATAATAGAAATAGAAGGGGTAGAGCATTCTACAGAGAGCATACTCAAACAAATAGTAGATGAGAACTTTCCAAACCTATGGAAGGATCTGGAACCCCAAGTTCAAGAAGAAAACAGGTCCCCTAGATACCTGGAACCTAACAGATCTTCTCCAAGACACATGGTACTAAAGATGTCCAAAACTAAAGACAAAGAGACAATTCTCAAGGCAGCCAGGGAAAAAAGAACTATAACCTTTAGAGGAAAGCCCATCAGGCTGGCATCAGATTTCTCAGTAGAAACTCTGCAAGACAGGAGGGAGTAGAATCCAATATTCAAAAATTTAAAAGAGGGGAACCTACAGCCAAGAATAAATTATCCAGCAAAATTATCTTTTAGATATGAAGGTGGAATAAAGACCTTCTCAGACAAACAGAAGCTGAGGAAATTTGCCAGCACAAGGCCAGCACTCCAAGAAATACTGAAGGAGGCTCTTCGACCTGAAAGAAAACATCAGGAAAAATGGAACAAAGTTGGGGCAACAAGAAAGAAACAAAAACAAAGAAGTAATGGCTACAGGAAATCCTCACATATTGATCATCACTCTAAATGTTAATGAACTGAACTCACCAATAAAAAGACACAGAGTAGCAGACTGGATTAAAAAACAGAACCTATCCATATGATGTCTCCAAGAAACACACCTCAGCCATAAGGACAACACAGACTCAGAGTGAAAGGATGGGAAACAATACTTCACGCAAATGGTAACGAGAGAAAAGGAGTAGTTGCCATACTGATATCTAATTAAATAAACTTCAGGTTAAAAAAGGTAGTAAAAGACAAGGATGGACATTACATAATAAACGGCACAATACAACAACAAGAAGACTTGACACTAATTAATATATATGCTCCCAACCAGGATGCACCAAAATATACAAAGAAACTACTAACAGATTTGAAAGGAGAAACTGATGAACACACAATCGTTGTGGGAGACTTAAACACCCCGCTAACAGCGATGGACAGATCATCCAAACAGAAAATAAATAAGGAAACAACAGCTCTAAACGACACATTACAGCAATTGAACATAATTGACATTTACAGGACACTTCATCCAGCAAAAAGAGACTATTTCTTCTTTTCTAGTACACATGGAACATTCTCAAGGATAGACCACATGCTGGGACACAAAAGTAGCCTCAGCAAATTCAAGAAGATCGAAATCTGGTATTCTCAGACCAGAAAGCTTTGAAATTGGAGATCAACTGTAAAAGGAAAGCAGAAACACATATACATGGAGATTAAACAACAGCTTATTAAAAAAGGACTGGATAAAAGAAAATTCCCCCCATGGCTGTGTCCCTCCCTTCTTCATAAAAGTTTCTCTTCCTTGCTACCAGATTATACTAATAAAAGAGAAAATATAGGAAAAATAAACTTTAAATAAATGTATGTTATAGGTATAAACCATATCGAGATAACTTCAACCGGAATTAATGTAGCATACTTAGGCTGACCAGATGTCCTGTTTTAAACGGGACAGAAAAAAAATGGTACTGTCCCATTTAAAATGGTACCTCTGGTCAGCCTAAACATATCTATGGAGAGATTAGGTAAAATTACGAAGGATTAACTACGAAATTCCTGGCATCAGCTACTGTTGAAATGGGAAAAAGAAAAAAACATCAGAAAATGTTCTGAAAGCTTTGGCCAGTTTGTTCCTCAAGTTCTTTGTTCTTTACTGAATATTGAGTTTTCATGCATCTCAGCTACATTCCTGTATTTTGTTCCTTGTCAGTATTGGCTAGAAATCTTGTAGTTAGAACAATATTACCCTAGCAATGCTTACCAATATATCTCTGACAAAATATTTTCAGGAGAACCTGTACACCATGTTTAAAATAAAGATTCATCATTTGTTTGCCCAATTTCAACCTCAACATGACAGGCCCCACCCCAGTCACTGCACGGATAATCTTCTTTTCAGTTGTTTTGTGTAGCTTTAAATTGCTATGGAAGTGTGGTTGACACATTCTATAGTCAAGTAGCATAATGGTTATTAATCCATTACTTCATGATAGAAAGAGAACTGACTCTGGGTGGTAAACACATATTGCAACACATGGACAATGTATAGTAAAATTGCACACCTGGAACCTTTGTAATTTTTGCTAACCAATGTCACACCAATAAATTTAACAATAAAAAATGAACTTGATATGAGGAAAAATCTATTGCTTAATTAAATATAATAGAAAATATGAGAGTAAGAAAAAAACTTTTCTAAAAATAAAGAAGATTCCTTCTTCTGTTTAATTGTGTATTTATGTAATGAGTGTAGATTATATGATTTATTATACCCATGTCAGCAATAAGAAATTAAACTGAAAAAAATTATGAAAATAAGGTGGAATCGGAATGATTTTTCTAATTCATCAAAATATTTCAGGATTGTGTGTGCCTGTGTATGTCTGTATATGAGAAGAATGCCACTGTTCTGTATTTTTGCAAGCATTCATGTTTTGCTAAGTACTAAGTAGGTCGGTTTTATATCTGCTTCTACACTAAATCTGTTGTGATGAGCTCTATTAGCTAAATGATATAAAGAAAATCATGCCTCCCATAGATATGTAGTGTGGACTAGAGGAATATTAATAGTCTTTTTGAGTACGTTTGCATATTTTTCTTTGATCCTATACTAGAATGTAACAAGTTGAAGTTTCTTAAAGCCTAATTGCAGTATGAAATTTGAAACCACATTGATCATTTTTATACTCTTTTGCATTAAAAGTCAGTGACCTATTTTCCAATTTAAATGTATTTAACAAATGCATAATTGTATAACATATGCTTTCATCATCTAGTAATTTTAAATTTAAAATTGATAGTGTCCACAATTCTATTATTTGGGAAATTGCACATCATATGCAAAATTAAGCAAACTAGAAAAGAGAGTTAGCCATTAATATAATTTAAACAAATAAACCAAATTAAGCATTGCCATCCTTCAGGAAAAAGATAGTGAGTGGGGCTTTAATTTAACTTTAACTTGGCATACTTTACTACTTTTTTTTATAACCTTCAAGCCTGTGCTCAATTTCAGGAATCTATTAGCTTCTTGCCAATGCT
Organism: Lyroderma lyra; assembly: GCA_004026885.1. Lineage (NCBI taxonomy): Eukaryota > Metazoa > Chordata > Mammalia > Chiroptera > Megadermatidae > Lyroderma > Lyroderma lyra. The sequence continues at coordinate 35,867 of PVJL010008059.1, forward strand.
TTTTGTAAATACTCAATGGGGCTTCTCAAATTATGGTTTGTATATACAGTTGGTTCTCAGCAGTCTTACAAGCAAACTTCAGGTGATTTGGCATTTTCAAAGTAAAACATGATAAAATAATAGTCACATGCATTACCTAATTTTGAATTGGTTTAAGAGGAATTTCTATTCTTGTTTACCATTTTCTAAATATAGGTACACACATTAAAAGAGGTGCACCTAACTCAGGTGGTCTCAGAGAATATTGGGAAAAACAATAAAATGTTGTTGCTTCTGTTAATTAAATAATTCGGAAATTTTAATTATTATCTTGCAGAAATGCCATTTATTCTTAATAATCATCATTTTTAAAAGAAATGCCTGCCATGAAAGGACTTCATTACTCAAAAGTTTCATGTAACATCTATTAACAAGATATTATTCACATCATAAAACATAATTATTATCAGCATGTTTTATTTATATTACTCTGAGTAATTATATTTTAATATAAGAAAATGGATTTAAAATAGTGATGAACAAAAGCTTTATAAACATAAAACATAATATTCATGTAAAATATTATGTAAATCTATGTGCATCTGGGATAAATGCACCTAGGAATAAGATAATTTAAAGTAAGAATAGTGCTAATTAAAATAGTGAAAACTATCTGAAAACTGAATTATGATGGAATATGTATTGTATTGTCCTTATAAAGATGCTTAATATCCTTTCCAAGAAAAAGTGCACTGGCTTCTATGATAAATTTTATTATCTAGGACAAATATAAAGATAATGTTTTTCAATAAAAACATAATGCATAAGATAAAAGAGATTTTCAGGCAATGCAGACTGCTAGAGTAAAGAAGAATTACTGTGTAATGATGAAACTGTCAATTCAAAACAAAAATATAAAAAATCTTAACTTTTTGTGCACATAAAATATTATTCTCAAACATATGATGAAATGATAGCAAAAGTAAAATAAATTAAAAACTACCTCATTAGAGGAGATTTTTAACTTATCCTTTCAACAGATTACTCATTTATCATACAAAAAGGAGATAATATGTACTTTTCTTAATCACACAAAAATAATGATAAAATTAAGCAGATAACAAATAGTAGAGTAATTCAAATAACATCTACCAAAAACATCACAATCATATAGAAACTTGCTATTTCATTTACCATCCCAATGCTACTATTGCTGCTTTATATATTTTTCAGCTGCAAAGGACACAAATTTCATAATGCAATGTTATATTTTTTTTTAAATACTCAGTTGTCTATTAAAGAAATTAAGTTAAAAAAGGTAGTACTATTTTTTTCTCCACCTATCTTTTTCTTTCTTTGGGTTTTTATTTTTTATAGCTTTATTGAAATATAATTGATAAATAAAGTTGTATATATTTAAAGTATACATGATGACTTGACATACATATATTTTGTGAAATTATTACCACAATCAAGTTAATTAATATATCTTACAAATAAAAGTTTTGCCCTTTAATCAGCATCTGCCCATTTCCCCAGCTCCCATCCCTGGCAAGCACTATTCTACTGTTACTCTGAGTTTGACCTTTCTTCCTCTTTTAGATTACATGTATGTGAGATCATACAGTATTTGTCCTTCCCTGCCTGGCTTATTTCACTTAAAGCAATGTCCTACAGGTTGATCAATGTTGTCACATATGACAGGATGTCCTTTTTTAATGGCTGAATAATAGACATGTAATAGGGGTATTTAAGATTTCTGATCTCATCATTTCTCCTTGCAAATCCCAATTTCATTTTGGTATAATATCTTCTCAGCTGGACCATTCTTACATAGTGGGTCTGTTAAGTTTTCTGTTGATGGGTTTCTGCTCCATTAAATTTTGATTCTTTAAATCTACCAGTGTGTTTCTCCAATTTTTGGAACAGTGGTGTGACCCATGAACTCACTTCTCTGTCAAAACCAAAAACACTTGTTGATTTCTCAGTTTGTTCAGCTTTTTACTTGTTGTAAGGATGTTATGGTCATTTCTAATTTCCTTACCTGCTGGTCAGACACTGGAATTCCAATAATATATTTTTAAATATGAAAGTTCCATTTTTTTACCATGTTATATTTTTGTTAACTTATTTTTTAGCTTTTATTACTAAAATACACTTAAAGTAATTTTAAAACTCTTTATTAGCTAATAACAATCACTGTCTACTTCTGCTTGTATATGAGGGTTGGTCAAGAAATTCACAGAACAAGAGGTTATCAGAGAGGTGGGAGTACTGGTGCACACAGTTTGTATGACTTACTATTAGTATATGTGCTAAAAAGCAGCTTATTTGCATCCATGTTCTTTCAGATACCACCAAAGCAGCCCATCAAAAGTGAAGAAAACCCCAAGTATGGATAAAATGGAAATGCATGCCATCATTAAGTACCTTGCAAAACAATGGAAAAGACCTCATATCGTTTTGGAAGAGACAGCGGTTTGCCCTGGGCAATCTATGGTTTACAAGTGGCATAGCCTTTTCAAGCAAGGCAGAGAGTAGATTGAAGATGGGCTTTAGCAGGGACATCCCATTGAGGCCGCTTCCCCAGACATTGTCAAAAAAGTTGAAAACTTGTAGTGGAAGATGCCAGGCTAAATAAAAAGCAGCTTGCAGAAATGGTTGAAGTATCACCTACAACCATTTTAAGTATTCTTCATTAGCATCTAAGGATGTCAAAGTCAGTGTAAGATGGGTACTAAGAATGTGCAAGCCTCTTAAAAAAACAGCAATGTGTTGAATATTCATGACAATTTTTGGACCTCTGCAGAGCCACAAAGATGAAGTTTTAAACCGCTGGAAATAAAACTTTTATTCATCATTGTGAGCCTGAATCAAAGCAGTAGTCTGTGCAGTGCCATGAAGAGGGTAAGCCACCTCCTAAGAAGATCAAGGTGTCATAATTGGTTAGAAAAATCACGGCTACTGTTTTGTTTTGTTTGATTTGTTTTGTTTTGTTTTTTTGAGGGGAGCGGAATATGGAGGGTATACTGCAGATTGTAAGGATAAGGATGTCACAATAATTGAAGAGGACTATTTCCGTCTGCTGACACAGTTAAATCTGCAAAGGAGAAAAGAAGAGGAAAAAGACCAAAGGAGTGCTACTTTTGTATGACAACACGCCCATGCACAAGAGCAATGTTGTGTTGGCTACACTTCAAGACTGTAGCTTCCAAACATTAAACCACCCTTCCTACAGTTTGCATCCGGCTTCATCTTATTATTATTTATTCTTAAATATGAAAAAACAGCTTGAAAAGAAGAAATTTACAGACAACAAAGAGGCTAAATCAGCAATTTTGAGGGCAATAACAAAATATATTTTTTCTTGAGGGTATAAGTAAACTTATTGAAAGATCTGAAAAGTGTATTAGGGTTAAGGGTGAACATATTGAAAAGAAAGAATAATACAGTTTCTTCTACGCTTCTTCCCTTCATTCCATAAATTTCTTGACCACCCATTGTAATATCATTTATTTTCTGCTTATTTGTCATTTCTGCTCCCTGCTTCATATGTCCAGGCATTTTTCATTGGGTATCAGATAGCATACTGCTATGTTAGCATTCTATTATTTTCTTAAAGAGGTTTTTAAGTTTGTTTCAAAGACATTTAAATTATTTCTGCTTAAACTTGATGCAATCAAAGCTCATTTATAAACTTTATCAGTGCAGACTAGCCTTTACTATATATTTATACCTGACCTTCTACTAAGGCATGATTGTTCTAAAGTTTCTACTCAATGCCGCAGCAATTAAATAAAATTTCCTTACTTTATTGGTTAAAAAAAATTAAATAGTTCTCACCTCTGCCGGAATTTTAGAAATAATTAAACTTATCTCTCATAAGAACTTTTTCATTGCCTGGATTCATGAAGTTTTACTCTATTTATGTGCAGATTAGTATTCAGTCACACATTTCAAAGAATTCCATTTACACACTTCTGGAACTCTTTTATATGGGTTTTCCATTTTTCTCTGAAACTCTTCAGAGATTTCAATTGTTGTGGCTTCCCATTTCTCACTCTCTCCTCAACTCAATAAAGAACACCGGGTTGTCTCAGGGTTCCCAACTTCTGTGCTGTCATGCGGAAATTGACTCCATGCAAATTCTAGGTCATTCATAGAACTCACCTGTTTGCCTTTTCTTAGCGATCAGAGCCCTGTGTTTTATGTATTTCAATGTAATAAAAGAAACAGCATTTTAAATATATTTTGTTCACTTTTATGTTTTTTTTTAACTTTTTAATGGTACATGGTGAGACATATACTAAACATTGACAAGGCTGTAAGTAGAAATTGTAGTAACTTCTTATTAAATGTTAATATATTTTATCATGATTATGTGAATTTTGTTGTCTTTAGGTACAAGATTGTTGACGTTTATTTGAATGCCATTAAGTTGTGGATTGGTATTATAATTTGCAACTTCATTTTAAGGTATAATTTAGTGTTGTTATAATGCTATGGGTAGATTAAAACTACTATTAATATATGATCTTAGGTCTCTTTACCTTGTCTGATCAGAACTTGAATGTTTCAAATCCCTTAGTGAACTCCGGAAATGTTCACCTTATGTTTTGCCATTAGTAATTTTCCTATCTTTGCAGAGTCTCCCCTTGCAGATGCACATATTTATATTCAACAATACACTCAAGGGAACGTTATCCAAATTTCTAGGGTCCTCTTTGCCTTTGGCTCTGCCCCAACTTCCTCTCTGCCTCCATACTTTAGATTCTTGAAATACTAGTTGTATATCTTTCACTCATTTTTCTTTGCTGCTTTTTCTTAATGTTTCTTTTTTTTTTTTTTTACTATTACTCATCTGTGAATGAGAATAGTTCATCCAGAATAAAGACGTTAAGAAGTTCCACAAGAAAGAGTATCAAGTCCATAAACAAGCTTAGCAACAATTATTCTTATAGTACGGTTTTGTTGCAGAGGTCAGGACTTTTTTTAAACCTTACTCAGCTCAAATTTACGTAGCCCCAGCCAACTGATATGATAGTCTCCTTTTCCTGACCCAGATGCATCAACAGGCTGCTTTAGGCAAATGTGCCTTCACTCTTACACCGTTCTTTTATCCCCATTCCATGATTGCCCTCTTTACCAAACAAAGCCCCTATGCAAAAGATGTCCTCCACAATTATTTTTGGAAGAATCAAAAAGTTAGTAGTTAATTAAACTGATTAGAAAATTGTGATCAATTGACTAAATCTGAGATATCAGAACTGGGCCCACTTTTATCTTGGGGAGGAAATCATTTTGCTAATTCCCTTTCTGACGACTTCTGCTGTATTTATAACTATTCGTTATATTTTTGGTATGTGCTTTAGATGCCTCCTAAATTCTATGTTCTATTTTCTTTAATTTGGTGGGAGATGGTGGAATTATTTCTGTAATTAAAAGCAGTAAAAAGTTATTATATTCCATTTTAAGAAAAACATTTTTCTTATTATTTAAACAATAGCCTAAGATTATTTAAATAATTTAAAGTTTTATCAATAGCCCTATTGTATGTGTATTCTTAAATCTTATAGATAAAACATTTTAAGAGACAAAATAAAATGGAAACAATAGCATGAAGTTAAGGACTTTGTGTTGTGAAAGCACAGAATTATTCTTCAAAGCTGAAACACTGGAGAACAGTTTGAAGTTGCCATCTGGAACAATAATAAGCTCAGTAAGACAGCAGATGTCAAGGCCAGCTTCTCCTAGTCAGAACCAAATGTAACAAGCAACTCAATTTTTCACTGGGGGACAATTCATTTTGGGGGAACTTTTTTACTTTCTCACATCACTAATCTCTCATTTGTACTGCCCAAAGTGCCCCAAGCACAGTTATCTCCCTGGATGATCTTTTTCTCATTGTAAAAAAAGGTACTGTGATCCTAAAGACAGATTGTTGTTAAACGGATCTCTCCCTTGTCATAATCTTTTTAATTGTTGAAAATGAGTCATTTGGGAAGTGGAATTAAAGTGAGATGATTATTGTAATATCTAACTGAATAACAATTTTATATAATCTTTCTCTTTTTGAAATGCATTGGGTATCTTTCCAATGTTGTGTTTAGACTGAAAAATCTTAGAATCTTTTCTAATATATTACCTATCTTTATATAGTTTTAAAAATGTTTTTGTATACTGCTATAATCTTAAGACTAAATTAATTTGTAAATTCCTTTGGTGTATCTCAGACATCATTTAATACTACATTTTTTCTTCACAGTTTTGACCTTCAGTAAAAATAATTGAAAATGCATTTTTAATTTTTTCTCAAATATTTTACTTAGATTTAAGCTATCGAAATAACCTATACATATGAACATATTTATCTAACAGTAAATTTATCATTCACTTACACACTTGATTCTGTGATATTAACTGTATGTCTGCTATATCACATCAAACAGAAATGATACATAACGTGAATAAAAATATTTTTCAGTATACAGATATGAAAGAGTCCATGAGTATCTTTGTAACTAAACTAAGAAAATATCTAAATGTATACCTGGGGGTTCCCTGGTGGTGTAGTGGCTAGGCTTTAGAGCTCTCAAAGTTGCGGCCTGGGTTAGACTGCCAGCCAGGGTACCACCAAATAAATAAATAAATAAATAAATAAATAAATAAATAAATGTGTACCTGACTTTAAACTTTATTTTTATTTATTATTTGACTAGATTTTTGCTTATTGTGAAGAATTTATAGTTAAAGTCAGTTAACCAAACACCAAGAGCAGAATTTTCTATAAATATAATTTTATATTGAAAAATATAAAAAGTATTGATAATGAATTTTTCTTACAGACATTTTCATGAAAAGTAATAATTAACATTATTAGCATTTATCTAGAAAAGGTAAGGTAAATATAAATCAAAGTGCCATTAGTCATAAATCATAGTGATTTTAGTAGTATGAACAGTTGATTCATTAACTCACCTACATGAATAGTCAGCTCAATTATCTGTATTGCTGAAGAGAAAAAATATGGGGGAGTGTGTCCTCAGTGATGTATACTCATATTTTGATTTTCAATCCCAATATGACAGAATACTTTTGCAGCAGATTTACTGTCCTGATTATATTATTCTGTGATTTCCATGAAGTGAATGAACTTTCACTAGTTTAATTGTTAAAAGAAAAGAAGAGGTATGCTTACTACTGAAAAACCAGTGTGGGATTAAATTTTAACAGTTCATATTAAGAATTTCACATGTGCATTAATATAGGACAAAATCAGAGTAATTTTATGTGTGTGTGCTCAAAACAGACACATTGTAAGAATATTCCCTAACAACAATTATATGTTCCCTACTTTATTTACAAGATGAGTTTGTCTCTTTTATTGTTAATCACAACGGGTATCACAATACCTCAAATATTAAAAAGGACAGAAATTTCTGGATTGGAAATGTTGGAAAAAAGTTTTTATTAATTTCTCAGAAAACACATAATCAAATACTAAATATAGAATACTGGAGAGTATGGATTATAAAAAGAAAATACGAAAACAAAATCCTTTCATATCCACTCACTCTCCTTTTCTTCCACTACATTTCTTATATGTATGAATTGTCACCAGTATAGTACACATTATTCTTAATTCCTTTCTAAACTTTAAGTAAATTATAAGTAAACAAAGTCTCTCAATATAGCTTTTGAAAATATAACAGAATTCTAAGTGTTGTAGTGTGATATGCTTAAATTTTTAACTAAGAGTTTGATTTGCACAACACAAACAAATTTAACAATAATGTGTGAAGAATTTTCAATGCTGGGGTAATCATGTAATATATTAAATTCGGACTTTATTGGGTCAAGAGAGAATGAAAAGTTCTTTCAGTAATTTAATTTACAATTACAAATGTGTGCTTGGGAAGAAACAGGGCAGGACTAGATGATACCAGCCTGAGAAACACTGACATAATAAAGTCCAATATTAAAAGTAAAAGACAGAAGGCCAAACAAGGAGCATAGAGATAATTTAAAAGGGTAAAGGAATTAGAAGTCTCCATGAATCTGAAACACAGGAGAAGTGACTGCTGACTATATGTATTATAACCCCATAAGTCTTATTATAATATGACAACATCATGCAAACAAAATAATTTTTGGCTAGGCAAGGTTCTAAAAGTTCTAATATATGAAAATAATTTAGAGTGAGTTCCCTGGTGGTGTAGTGGCTTAAGGCTTCAGCGCTGGCGCTGTCAACGCTGTGGCCTGGGTTCGATTCCCAGCCAGGGAATTACCCACATACAAAAAACAAATAAACAAGAAAATAATTTAGAGATCATTTTTATCACAAGCAATCTATGAAGATGTTATAAAATTAATAATTAAGAGGAAAGGATATACACAGTTATAAATTTATATGATCATATGACAAATATTATACCCACATTTATGAAGTCAACAGCATCACCCAATGCAATATGAAGACCTTTTGGAATATTGCACAAACACAAACTGTGTACAACATAATGTTCCTTCATTTTTGCCTTAAATTCTTTTAACTAATTACAGGAAGGATCAAAATATATTTAATCAGTAGTCTACCTATGGAATCATCACAAAGACTTTTGGAAAGCATATTCAAAGACTTTATAACAAGATAAAATCACTTTAATGATAATAATATTTGCTTATTTAGATAGTTTTCCAGACAATAAAACTACATTTAAAATCGACATGGTATTTAATAATACTAAGTATATCTGGAGGGATTATGTATACATATTCACTATGAAAATCATATGTTGTATATTTATATAATGTAATAGAATGTTTTTTGAATTTTAGTGACATTAGGCCAAGGCAGAAGAGAAAAGAATGTACTCTTCCTATAGGGTCATTTTTTTTTGTCCCAAAATTTAGTAAATTTTGAGATTTTAATCCTATCTGCCCCTACTCCAAATCCTTACCTGCCTTTACGCTTTGGATCGTTTCACAATGTGTTTCAGTTATCAATGCAGCATAACAAATTAATTATCAGCCTGAGATAAAGACTTTGTAATGCTCAAAATTTCTGTGGGTTAGAAATTCAGACAGGGCATCATTGGAATAACTTATTTTTGCTGCCAGATATTCAGGGTTATAAATTAGCACCACATGTTCCCTGAGCGTGACTCAAGAGCTGAATGAGGGAATCGTCTGGAGATTTCTTCCCTGACATGTCCATCAACTGATGCCGGATGAAGGCAAGAATCTTAGCTGAGACAGCTTGCCGGATCACTCACTCTTAGTCTTGTTGTGTGTCCTCAGCACAATAATGCCAGAAGAGTTGGTCTTCTTCAAAAGGGCCCAGGTTTCCAGACAAGTGTTCCCAGCACATGTTGCATCACATGTGAACACAGCACACGTGGCATGACCTTTCTGAACTAGCCTTAGACTAACATGACATTAAATGTACCGTATTCTATTGCTTGCAAGTGAGTCTACAGATTTGAAGGGAGAGGCATGTATTACATCTTTTTTTTGGAGAAAATGTTTAGGTCACATGGGAAAATATAGGATTGGAAATATTGCAGTGGCCATCTTTGGATAATGCAAACTGACACAGTGTTTTATATTATCTTTTGGAGTAAAGTTTCATTGGCAGTTTTATTTTAAATTAAAAATTCTGGCCATAACTTTGGCTTTCAGTAACAAGTAGAAGAACCCCTTTCAATTTGTCAAGGTTAGGTTTCAAAAGTCTGAAGATGTTATATAATTTACATTTTAGTTACAAATGTTTCAAAGAAAATTAATATCATTTATTCTTTTAGAAATAAAGCTGAATTAAAGTATTTTAGTAACAGAATAGAGTGCATAATGACTGTGACAGAGAAGAGTACATAATGATATTTTTACTGCAAATACCCTTGATAATAAATTCAGGATTCAAAAAGATACTAGGTGACGGCCAAAACGAACAGAATCAAGCATAATAGAGATTTACAAGAATAACTTCACAAGAATAATAGTATGGTTTCATAACATCATATGAAAAGACAACCTTAACTATAAACAAAACAAGGGAATAATAATTTCCAGTTGTAACACTGCTATTATATAAAGCCTAATTTATATTGCAGCTGCATTAATAAAAGTAGAAATGGAACAAGAAAGTGTATGGTTATTAGTAGTGTCCTGTGCTAATTACACAAAGTACAATGCTGTATTCTTTTTAAAGAACCCTCATTCCAAAAGGATATTTATAAAATAGAACATATCCTCAAAGGAAAAAAATAATAATGGAGTCTATAATACATAACATATTAATAGTCACAAACACAAACACACACACGCACACAAACAAAAAACAAAACACAAAGTGACCATACTTACCTTGGACTTTGTGAGATACTGATGATGTACATAAAATAATTAGTACCCTCTAATGTAGAGTGTTTATTTTGTATTTCTCTGTAAGAAAAAAAAGTTTCAAAATGGTAAATCTAATGGACATTATTAGTAACTAAAATTAAATAAATATATAGTCTCTAGATGCATTCCAAAGAAAGTGAAATATATTAGTATATAATGAATTGCAAATAATTCTTTCATATCTGAGAGTTTACTGTCTATGGAAATTTGATTTAACACTCCTTCCTTTGAGTATTAAAGTATTTATTTAGGAACTCCCTCTTGCTTCACATTTCTGGGGAATATTTCTTCCTCCAAAAGATGAAATGAGCATTTAGAGTGAACTGCATGTAGGGAGCTGATGAAATGATATTTGTCCCTACTGTTTGCAAAATATTGTTGAAGTTTACGCATCAATATTTATTATTATACTTGTCTCCTTGAAAAAGTTGGTTACCCAAGTTATTTTTCCACCTTATATCCAAGTTTGCATAATTTAAGGATTAGTTAATCCATTAAGATTTAGGAACCTCCACACCGCCTTCCATAGTGGTTGTACCAGGTTGCACTCCCACCAGCAGTGTGCGAGAGTTCCTTTTTCTCCACATCCTCTCCAGCACTTGTTATTCCTTGTCTTGTTGATAACAGCCATTCTCACAGGTGTGAGGTGGTATCTCACTGTGGAGTATTATTGACGATGTGTTATATAGGCATTAACATTCTCAAAAAAATAGTAAGAATTAAATTGCTTTGCTTAGTGGTTTTTTTATCAAATTTATTCGGGTCACATTGGCTAATAAAATTATATAGGTTTCAAATGTACAATCTATAATTTATCAACTATATAATGCATTGTGTGTTCACCACCCAGGGTCAAATCTCTTTCTTTCTGAAGACTCACAATCTAATCTGCAAATATTTTTGAGCATCTATGTAGCAGGCACCCTTTTATGTACTGAGGAATAGTATAATGTCAGTTTTTAGTCCATTTTAGTCTGAAATGATTCAGTAGTCTGATCTTCAAATTGGGTTTGTCAAATGATTATGACTAATACAAGTTATGAATCTTTGTAATACTGCAGACATGGTGCTGTGTTCCTCAGGTGGTGTACTACTACAGCAAACACAATTTTGATTTGTACCATTATTGATCATACTCACATTAATCACTTGGTTAAATTGATGTCTGTTTGGCTTCCCCAATATGAAGTTACTTTTGTCCCCATTTCTAATTAACTATTTTATAGGAGATAATTTGGTACTGTATTAATATCCTATCTAACTCACTTTAACATATTCATTATTTATTTATATTCTATTTGTTCAATGGGTTCTAATCCATGTAATAATTTATTTTGATGTTCAAATTGTACAGACCTGACCAGTGGGAGCTCATTCAAGCTTTTGATACAACCCTTCATTATCTGAGTCATTATTTGTTTTTGACACTATACTTCACCTTGTTTTGCCTCTTTCCCAACTCCAGATAATCAATCATTTTTCCAAGAAATCACTGTTTCTTTTAATGAAACCATAATGCTCAATGTATTTACTGTTATTAATTTGGGGATTACTGATCCAAGGCTTTCTTTCACACAGAGACAAATAATGTACGGATATACACAGATATATATACATATATTAACACTCACTTTCTCTACATTAATTTCTATAATTATTTAATGCATTTCTAAACTATGAGTTAACAATGATACTTGCCATCCGAATCCAATTCCAACCAAGGTTTATTTATTTTCATTTTTACTCTTTTCATATTTTAATACTTACTGCAACCACAAACAGCCTGATCCAATGATACTTAGTTCATTTAATTATTTAATAAATGTTTTTACAGCCAACAAATCTGTCATTACTGTTGTCACTCACTCCCCAAAGTGAACACCCTCTTGGCTTTACTAGGGCTCTCCCACATAACTGGTTCACCACCAGCATCCCCTAAATATCTGTTTCTCACCTCTCTGCTACTTGGATGCCAAGCCTCAACACTGAGAATACCAATAATCCTTGCTATGACTTGTGTCTTCACAGATGACCACCTCACTCTGTCGTACTATTCTAGATAGCAACACTGTGTTGATTTCTACTTACTCAGTTTAGACTATGATCCTTCTTGATGGGACAACCCACATGTGAAAATACCTATCAAGCAATGTGAAGGGTCTGAGAATTTGCACTTTTTGTAAGCTAACAAAATTAACCTACTACAGTAGTGAGTAAAAGACCTAAACTCCTGGATATGAGATGAAAAACTTTAGACACAGCAAGTCAGTAGCCAGAGGATCAGCATATATGTTATGGTTTTCTAAGCCCCAATTCCCACAGGTAACACAGAAGGACAGGTAAGTGCACAAGGACTGGGTTACCTTACAAAGAGAAAACAAGGGCTAAGGGTGCAACCCATATTGAGTAAACTGCGAATGGTGTAATCAGCACGACCAAGCAAGTTCCTCTCCTGAGCAGGAGTTAGAAGGTAGTCAGGCTATGATCTGCTTGACGTATATAGTCCTATAAAACTAGATGCAGAAACAATGTAACATGAGATGGGTAAGACTTGCAGTCTGGCATACTGAGGAAAAATGGCCCATAACAGACTTCCTCTGCCAAAGATCACCTCAAAGCCCACATTCTGAAACATCATACCAGGTCTTGCCTCAGCATGGATACCCTGTTTGTCCATCTCTGTCACTGGCACTCCCTGCCAGGAGTCACCCATATTTGGATGCCCTCCTCACCTAAGGTGGGCCCTGACTGCTTCACGTGCTGATCCTGCTTTCCACACTGATGCTTAGTACCCGATGGCATTAGGACTGAAAATTTAAGGTAAAGAGAAATAAAGGGAGTTTGGGGAGAGGTAAGTGGAAAAAGGAAGGACATAAGATGTAGAATGGATATGATAAAAGGAAATAAAATGGGCTGAGGAAAGGGAAGAAAGAAAGAGGAAGGGAGAAGAGGAAAGAAAGAGGAGATGGGGAAGTCACTATAGATTATATTTGTTTGAATGGAGCTCTGGGTGTGGTTTTGCATAATTTGGTTAAAAACATTTATTCTTTGTATTTCCAAATTATCAAATTGTCCTTACAGCTATACAAGATATATACATGTGTGTGTGTGTGTGTGTGTGTGTGTGTGTGTGTGTGTGCATGTGTAGATATTTATGTCAAATTCCTGGAACTTGTGGATGTTACCTTGTTTGGAAAGAGTCTTTCATTTCATAGATGTGATTACTTGAACAACTTTGACAAGAGGAGATAATATTGGGTAATCCAGGTGGGCTCTAAATGCCATCACAAATATTCTTATTATTGCAGAGGCAGATGAAGATTTAACATTCAAAAAAGGAGAAGGTAACATAAAGATGGAGTGTAAGATTGGAACTGTTTATTCAAAAAATATTTATTGAGTAGAGACTATGTGTTGGATGTTGCAGTGAACACTACAGAAAAACCTAGAAAAAAATCTATTTTTTTATAGTTGTTATGTTTTATTTATTTATTTATTTATTTATTTATTTATTGGGGGGGCTGGGGTAATTCCCTGGCTGGGAATTGAACCCAGGCTGCGGTGTTGAGAGCGCCGAAGCCTAGCCACTAAACCACCAGGGAACCCCCAGCTGTTATGTTTTAAAAGATGAAGTAGACAATAAACAATACACATAAGTAAATTTCTTGAGATGTTAAAAAATAAATCAAGGCAGAGAAATATAAACTGTTGAAACGGAGGCATTTAAAATAGCTAGAAAATCTTTCCTGAAATGCTGAACTTTGAGTAAAGAACTGAAAGAACTAAAGAAGCAGTTGAGAGGTTATCTAAAGGTAGTTTGCAAGTGCAATATTGAGGGATCTTGTACCCACACTTTGGTTCTAAACTCTGTGAAAAGTAATTCAACTGTTTTGTTTTAAATATTGAATAAGTAACCTTCTCTATTAAGGGAAAGTAACAGCAAAGGATCAGAAAGGCATTCCAATTATACTAGTTTTACTATAAAATTAGCCAAATTCTGATATATTGTAAATCTTATGGATATGAATATAATTATATTTTCATATTAAGATTATTTAATAAAAATGGGAGTAAACACCTAAAATAGGATCTAAGGGTCAACCAACATAAACATTTAACCTAAATTTAGAATATAATTGAGACTGGAAGATATGAACATTATTTTCTTTTTTTTTTTTTTTGGTTGGTTCCCTGACCAGGAAATGAACCCAGGCCATGGAGGTGAGAGCACCAAAACCAAGATACTGGACCAGCAGGGAACCTCCAGGAACATTATTTTCATAATTAGTTCCCAATTTGCTTTACATATTACATAAACCTTAGTAGTGCATCATTTGTATATAGGTGTTAATATGCTACTAATAAATAAAATCTGAGTTTTCCTTTTGACAATGATAGAAAGCTATAAATACCTTTGCAAATAAAGTATGAAAAATAGGAGGGCAGATGTTTATGGCCCTTGTCTAAATAGATTACATTACTGTACTTTATCACTTTGTTTTCTTTTCACTTACAGTCTGGCATATCACTGAGTTAGGCTTTACTTTAATAATCTGTACCAATATATTTACCAATATGTTTATATATTAAAATGCAATTAATTGAACCAGATGATTAACTTTGTAGCAGTATTTTTTTGTCATATGTATTTGGTATTATTTTAATAATGATACATTAGCTATATTTTTCTTTCCAGAGCAATTTTCCTTCAGCAAGCTCTATTCTCTGTTTCTGATTTGTTTTAAGAATAATAGACATTTTACTTATGAAATACAAAAGTGTATAGTAGATATTAAGAAGATAGCTCTAACCCACTTAAATAGCTCTAATCCATTTAAATAACCTATTTAATTATGAAAATTTTATTGTGGCAATTTCATTTAAGACACTTATTTTCAACAGTAGCTTTTATGTTTTAAACATAGGGATATTTTCTGTAATTGTTCCCACATTCCATCTGCTCATAAAAACAAAATTCCTTAGAAAAAACTATTTCATATACTTAGAAAACACTGTCATTCCTCTGTTTTTCTTTGTGTAGAACAATCTCTTAGAATCTGGTTGTCCACATTCTTTGAGCACAAGATATATGACACTTTATTTACATAACAAAACATTCAAGACAACTACCCTTAGTGAGTTCACTATCAACTGGGTAACTAGTATTAAGTTAAATAAAGGAACACAGTATTTAACACACTGTGTATACATACACCAGTCTATAAAAATAGATGAAAATTTGAGTCACCAGCAGTAATATGTAAGCCATCATAATTTATTCTTCATGCTGAAATTTAATCAGTTTAAATGGAATAATCTAGGAAGCTGATCTTTATAATTAGCTCAGTATAAAGCAAACTGACATTTCTGACCACCTGAAATTTATGGCATACAGAAAGATAAGAACAAGGACTCTCATCCCATCAAGATATTGGGGAATTGAAATCTCCCAGGGTAAATTTTCTAGTTCTTGCCTATATGTAAGGAAAATTTATACCTATGTTAATTCATAGGACACTATAAAACATGGATTCCTAATAAGTAAATGACATAAGTTATAGATAATGTCAATTAGGACTGTTCTCCTTAACATAGAACCAAGTTTCTTTCAAATTCACCAGTTATATGGAAGACCCCTCACACTGGTAGACCTCTCAAATATAGCTTGAAGATAAATATTAGATGA
This sequence comes from Lyroderma lyra, assembly GCA_004026885.1. Lineage (NCBI taxonomy): Eukaryota > Metazoa > Chordata > Mammalia > Chiroptera > Megadermatidae > Lyroderma > Lyroderma lyra. The sequence continues at coordinate 51,936 of PVJL010008059.1, forward strand.
TGCTAATATGGCATAAAAGAAATAAAAAGAAAAATTCAGAACAAACTACTATCCTCGAATCACCTAACCTATTCTAACTTAAATTCCATGCTCTTTCTGAATAACTTGGGTAGGTAGACAGATCACATTCTTCCCACCTTAGTCTATATGTTGAAGAAGTCTAGTGAGTCCCCTCCTTGGTAGCTAAAATTAGTAAAATATATATAAGCATTCATTCCAAACTCAAAGGAAGTTAGTTTGCTAACAATTTTATTTTTAGTTGAATTATTAAAGGAGAAAAAAATTTTTCACAAGTGACTGTTGCTTGTAATTCCTTAAGCTATACATATTTTAGTTGTCCTGCATGTATCATTGTAGAAATATTTTATAGTAGAATTGCTTTCTATAATCTTGCTACTAAATGTTAGAGTCATGTACCAAGACCATGTTCTTGGGAGGGTGGTTAGAAATGCAGAATTTTAATTACCATTTTTGTATTACTTACATTTTAGCAAATCTGCAGGATATTGAAGAACCACTGCCTTCCAGAAAATAAAACCTAATTCATTTGACATCTATCAATCATCTCTGTCTGATATTTTATTTTATGAAAAGGCCTAGTAAATGGTTCCAGTGAGAGAAAAGTTTAAGACAAAAAAAGTTACAATATTCATTATATTTAAAAAATAAAGCAAATACTTTTCAAAACCTTTTCTGAAGTATCTTAAAGAAGTTATTTTCTCACTCATTTATTGCAACTTACAAAAATACAATAAATCATTAATCAAATTCAAGTCAGCTGAGAGTATAAACTCAAATTCCTTGAATCTAGACATGGCAAATTCAGTGTTAGTTGACAAACCCCAAACATTTCTTATAACAAAATGTTGATATATGACATATACATCACCGAATTTAGAAGACTGATTGTACACTACACTGATTGTCACATATGGCTGCTTTTGCTAAAACTCACAGTTGTTAAGAATTTTAATATGTATTATTCACTTTAGACAAAAAGTGCTATATTTGGCAAGTGAATAATAATATCAATATTCACATAGTGTGAGCTCTCAAAATGAGCCATGTGAAAGAAAGAAAATCTCCCACCTGAACTTCATCTGACAAAAAAAAATCTCTGCTATATAATTTAAATTGAACAGACGTTATATTTCCAAAGTAAGTCAATCAAGAAATAATAGATCCAGAATTGTTAAAATATTTTACTTAATGCTAACTAGCACTTGAAAAGTCTTACAGTTTTCTGCTCTAAAAAGATGTAAATAAAATCATCTATTTTCTCTTTAGATGCCCTAGTTTCTACTGGTGTAAATGGTCATCGAACTCTTCATTTCAGGAACATTAGATCTGAAACAGTTGTCTTGAAAAAAAGAAATAAACTAACACACACACACACACACACACACACACACACACACACACACCTTCATTTGCCTATTATCGTGTTGTTGTTTGTTTGTTTGTTTTTAAAGAGAACGTGAAACATATAATAGAAGGCATTGAATTCTACTGGCCTGGAAGAGTAAAAATTTTCTTGTCCAGTTTTAAAATAAATTTCTTCATTATCCTATATCCCACCTGTCAGCCTTCAGTTCTCTGTTCCTCCTCCTACACCCCAGACCCCACGACGGTCCTTTTAGACACCTGACTCTCTGTGCATTATTTACACTGAATTCCATCATTAATTTGATTAAAAGCCAAAATGATGTATGATACCCCATTTTCACTGTGTTTGATTCATTTAATTCCAAATACAGGTGGTATTCACTACAGAATAGCCTATTCTTTTCAATATTTTTGCTAACATAGCTTCTGCTCAGATACTTACAGGGAGAGATGTTTTAAAATATTTAGAAAAATGTGAATAATGTCAATAAGGCCAAAAATGTTAAATTTACAAAGTATTTTATATAAAAAATAATTTCTCAAATGCAATTTTGAAAACAATTTTCAATCAATTTTCATTCCTTTCAGAGACACACAAACTAACATTAAGTGATTAAATAAAATTTTAAATGATAAGCATACTTTCTTTCCTATAGGCAAACCAGACTAACATACGTACTACTTTAAACTTACTCCAAAATATCTTGCATTAAATTGCAAGTGCTTATAATGTAATATTTTAAATCAGATAGGAGAAAACTAACAGTGATTGTTTGAAAACTATAGATAAACAGTGTTACATGTTATCAAGTTTAGTTTAATTTTTTCAACAAACATATTTTAAGTGTTCTTATAGTCAAACCATTATTTGGTAATCTAGAATATATGTAACTATCAGTGTTGATTAATTGAATTCCCCTTTAATACTTAGATACAGGGAGAGATGTTTTTCAAATATTTAGAATCATGAGGAAATAAAAACTGAAAGTTAAGTATAAATAAGCTTTGAAAAAACAATAAGTTAAATTCTTTCCTCATTTATATGTGACTTTTCAAAATGGATGATGATTCTTTTTTATAAAAATGTAACTTTAGTTAACTCATGTAATAAAGAATGCTTTTGATTTTGGTCACATTCATTACCTATTTAAAATTTATTCTAGGATACAACTTTTTGTTTTATCATCTGTTCACTTTCTTATTAAGAGCTATTAAAGTGATTGATTAAAGTTCCTTCTATTTAAATAGATAGAAAATAACTGCACACAAAAAAGCAGTTCATGATTTTAAGATTCTACTCATTAGGATTCCACAAAATACACAATAATGTATAGCGACAAAAACCGATCAGAAGTTGCCTGGATTGGGGTGGTACAAGGAGGAGCAGTAGAGAGGAATTACAATAGGAGATGAAGAAACTTTTGAGGGTGTAGCTGTCTTCCCTATCACGCTTGAGGTGATTGGTTCCACTTGTTGGTGGAAGATGAGAGAAAATATTTTCATGTTTCTGCAGTGAAGATTTTCTGAAACAAAGAAACCCGGAACCATAGTGAAAGAACAAGCTTGGAAGGTAAAGGTGATTAAAAAGCCTAGAGACCTGAGAAGGGATGACCCTGTATTTATACTTTTTAAAGAAACTTAAAAATCCAGAGTTGTTAACTGGGAGCCTGTCCTATCTCCTAGAGTGGAGACAATTAGACTCCAAAGGTGAAGAATATAGGGGCCTCCCCCGTCTCCTGCCAAAGGAATCTGCTTATGCTAGGGTGATGAGTTTCTTTCCCAGACGGTAAGGAGGGCAGTTGTGCAGGCTGTCCTATGGGAATACAAGCATCCAGCTTCTCAAATGCTGGGTTATTTTCATGCTATGACCCCATACATGCAAGCCTATCAATGCACATTTCCTTTATTGGATATTGTAAGGTGACTATCCTCCAGGAATACCCGGGAAAGAATGCACAGAGAGTCAGGTGTCTAAAAGGACCGTCGTGGGGTCTGGGGTGTAGGAGGAGGAACAGAGAACTGAAGGCTGACAGGTGGGATATAGGATAATGAAGAAATTTATTTTAAAACTGGACAAGAAAATTTTTACTCTTCCAGGCCAGTAGAATTCAATGCCTTCTATTATATGTTTCACATTCTCTTTAAAAACAAACAAACAAACAACAACACGATAATAGGCATGTGGTGGTTCTACTATTATTCTATTCTATATAGTGCTTTTAATTAACTTGTCTAGATTTCTTTATAATGGATCTCATATGCTGAGGCCTGGTTTAATTACAGTAGCTCCCACCCTCTTAACCATGGTTTTACTTTCAGTGGTTTATTTAACCCAAGGTCAACTACATTCTGAAAATATTAAATGGAATATTCCAGAAATAGCAAATCATAAGTTTCAAATTGTGCACCATTCTACCATGATGAAATCACATGTCGTTTTGCTCTTGTCCAGCCTGGAACATGAATCATACCTTTGTCCAGAGTATCCACGTTGTATCATACTTACCCATTAGTCACTTAGTAGCTAACTTGGTTACCTGTGAAGCCCTTCATGCATGCGTGCGTGATGTCTGTATATGTGAATGAATGTACTTATGTGTTTATGTGTATATATGTACCTTTTTATTTACTTTATTTTTGTACCATATAGAGAGGAGAACATGAGGGCTGTCCAGAAACTATCCATCCATATAATATGAAAAAGAGAGGCATTTATAGCTGGATTTTTTCCAGATAGCCCTCTCACTAAGAGAACCCAGACTTTGAAATAAATATACTTGGGTTGTCTTTCTTAAGGAATGTTAATTTTTTGTTGTTGTTGTTCAAAAGGAACATTGCATAGATCATTTAATGATGAAAGGAGGTAGTTAATATATTATAGAAATGCTCTCTTGGTTCCAATATCCTATCTTCCTTTCTTACATATAAGTACTAATAGAATTCTAGGTTTCTAGCTAGTGCCTGGCCATTGGAAAAAAAAATTATTTTCATGCAACCAAATGTGACTTCATTTCTAATCCGTGAGATGTATATGAAAATGCCAGTTACCAGCTTCTAGGAAACAATTAGGAAAATACAACTCTTATTTACTACTTCTCCCTTTCTTCTTCACTTGGTCTTTCTTAATGACTATAATAAGAATCTTGTCCCGGTTGGATTAGCAATGAAGTTTGTCAAGATTTCTAATGACTATAGAAACGTAGTATCTGTCCTGGATTTCTTACATTTGGAATTTATATTGTAGGAAAATAATTTCTTTCTTATTTAATCTGATGCCATTTTTGGCTTTCAATAACTCACAGTAGACCATAATTACAATCGATAAACCTTGTATTGTGCTTTATACACAAGAGAGGTACTAAAAATAATTTTTTTCCTTCAGCTGATGACTAAAATTTAAATACATATACTCATATACATGATACAATCAGCTTTTTTTCTGTCTTCCTAAGTTTCTGGGGGATATTTATTTAAGGGGAAGAGGTGGAAATACTATCTCATTAATTAAGTAAGACACTAATTTATAGTTCTCTTTTAGAACCAATGCATAGAAGGTAACACTATTTAGTCACACTGGGTGTAGGAGGAATCAGAAGCAGCAATTTGTATAAAATGCCTCTTGATATTAATATCCACTTTCTGAGAAAACTATTGAGTTTTCTCAGAAAACACAGCAAATTGTGAGTCATTAGATCAGTTTTTAACATGACTCCGTTTACTTAACTCTGTTTAATCAGTCAATTATAAATATATATAGTCTTAGGATCGCTTCTTTTTATAACACATGGAATTAAAAACAAGCTCTTTATATTTTCAGGTGAAGAAAATATTGTAATGAAACCTTATTATGATAAAATTATTGACCAAAGCTAAGAATTTAAACTACTTCGAATGAATTATTGCATAAAATATTTCAATCAATAAGGACAGATAGTAATCAAGAATACAGAAAATAAAAAGCAAATGTCTAATCAACAACTATTTTCAATAGTTGATAAACTACCTTCACACACACAAAAGAAGTTGAATTGGGAAGTTTGAGAAAATAATGTTATCCTTGTATGTAAAAGCCAAAAGAATTTCAGCTTAGTCCAAAATTACAACCTGCTCTGATATCAAGACAATGTTAAATCTATCAATCATTTTACCTTGAAAATTTTCTACATGTGTACTTCTGCAGCCTGTATAGTAAAGGAAATGTGTAAAATCAATGTAGGTCACTTAATCTAGGTCACTTTTGATTTCTTAAATTTAGTTTAGATTCTAATCACTCTACACTTCTATTCTTCTTTCCAACCTGGGCTTAAATCAATTTCTATGTTTTCCCATTGAAAAAAACTTCAGGTTTTTAGCAGAGAGAGCAGAATTATTGTGAGAACATGAACTTTGTATTAAATCAAAGTAAATGAATAGTGCTATTGACCATGATAAACTGTAAACATGCAAAGTTCTTTAATTTTGTTTTTTCACGTGTAAAGTGAGTGTAGTCATGCATGTCTAATATACATTTTAACTGGTATTTATATTTATATTTCTCTTATATTTATTAATTTACTTATATTTATTAATTTTCTTTTTCAATGGATTTCATTTTCTAACTTCAAGTACTAGATTTTTTAGGTCATTAATTTTCATACTTTTTATTATGTTTTCTTCATTATGCATTTAAATTTAAAAATTCTTCTTTATATATGGTTTTAGGGACTCCCTAATAGTTTTGTATGGTACATCTTAATTATCATTCTGTTACAATATATCTGTATTTAATGTGATTTATTTGTTATCATGAAAATTTTAGGTATATTGATTACTTTCCATAGAGGTTTGTTTTTTTTTTTTTGCTTTTTGTATGTGGGTAGCTCCCCGGCTGGGAATCGAACCCAGGCCACAGCGCTGACAGCGCCAGCGCCAAAGCCTTAAGCCACTACACCACCAGGGAACTCCCACCATAGAGGTTTTAATCATTTTATTTTGTGTTATTTATTTGTAGCTCAGTCCCACTATAGTTACAGAACATATAAGTGCTTCAGAATTTGCTGATATTTATTTATGAACCAATATGATCAATTATAGTATATATTCTATAAACCCTTAAAATAATTATTATTTGGTTATTGTGGGCACATTGTTATTATTTCTTATACACTATTTACTATTTTAACACTTATTCTATCATTTATTAGAAATGTTTGTTAAAATCTTGTAATCTTTTGTTGTGGATTTATTTATTTTTAGTTCTATACTTCTTTAACTATATTTCTAGTATAGTTAGAGTACTTTAACTCATATTTCTCTTCTACTTTCAAAAACTGTTCTTGTCTTGTATGTTGAAAAACATTTTAAAACACACTACATAATTTTATATTCTTATATTGGTCAGTATTCATTTAAATTTACTAACATTTTCATTGTTTTTATAAATTTTCATTTTTCATTCTAATTTTATTGAAGTTGTGTTTTAATGGAATACACTATTCTTGTCTATGAAAAAAACACTTTTGAAAAAGACAAATTTATCTCTTCTTTATGTTTGAAAGATATTTTTATCTGAACATCACAGGTTGACCATTCTAAATTGGCAGTTACTTTCTTTCAGCATGTTGTGATGGCATTCAGTTGCTTTTAGACCTTCCACATGTTGGTATAAAAGTTAAAAATAGATAATTGTGTCTTTGAAGTCCATGTGTATTTTTCTCCATCTACCTTTACAATTTAACTTCAGTGTTTCATAGTTTTACTATGAGTTTTATGGGACTATCCTTAAGTTCAGGATACATGCCCCTTAAAATATGGTTGCCTTCAAGGTACTCTAAAGTTTTCCAACAACTTGGCTTTATATCTACTTTATAAATGATCATTTTTTTGGTGGGAGAGTCGATTTTCACTAATTCTATAAAATGATGAGAAATAGAGCTCTCTTAAAAGTTTTGAGAAGTAAAATAACTATATATGTGAACTCTTAGCACAGTGTTTATTATAAAACAAATAATTAAACATTTTTCATTATTTTGATCAAAACATTTTAATTTTAATTAATTAGAAATAAATTATTTAAAATTATTGTATTGGGTACTATCATAGACATATTTCTTTTTAGATAGTATTTTTATTTTAAAAAATCACATTTTCCAAAAATTCTAAAAATTAGAAAGAGCGATTGATATGATCATATAACAGTGAGTTAAACATTGGTGAAAAAATAAAACCTGTTATGAGATTAAAAATGGTGGAAGAGTAAGAAATATAAAGTCAGAATTTCAATAACTTTAATTAAAAGACTTTTTTTTATCAGTTGTGACACTAAAAATGCTATTTATCTTGACCAAAAAAAAGTCCTTGTATTGAAGACAGAAAAAAATACATGTTTTAAACTAACAATGATTTAATATTGATATTCCTGAGTTTTTGTTTCCTTGTTTGTTTAAAATCTTGTTACTTAAGGGAAGAGGTAGGCTGTGGAGGAGAGAGAGAGGGTCAAATATCCGGTAATTCAAGGAGAACTGACTCTGGATGCTGAGCGCACAATGCAACACATAGATGATGTATTATAGTGTTGTACACTTGAAACCTACATGATTTACTATCCAATGTCATCACAATAAATTTCATTAAAAATAAATTAAAATTTCAGCAATTCATAAAAAATTGATATCCCTTTAAAATATGTATTTACATATGACAGTATGAGTAATTAGTGTGTTAAATGTATACTTCTTGAATTTAAAAATCAATGACAAAAGAATAAATGAAAAATGGTGATACCAATGAGTTTGACTAATTAACATGAAAGTCATGCATTCTGTTGTTTTGAAAATGACATAATGTACACTTAGTGTTTGTAAAGGTACTAATAGAAATTATAAGATGTATTTCTGCAGATATCCAAATAAAAATGAAAAAATAGAGCATGTGAATTCGCACAATGAAAAATTAGAACTTTTAAATTTTCAATGTGTTAAGATTAATTTTATCAGTTTATCTTTTCATTAAAATATTAATTGAAAAATCCAAGTATTTCTTCTTGGTGTTATTTATACTAATTTAGTAATCTAATAATCAGAATAGTTCATGGTTAGTTATTAAGAAACATTTAATAGCACTCAACATTCACAATAATACTTAATGATACAAAAGTAAAGTATTTTATAACATTGAAGAGAAGTGAGGGAGAGGTAGGGAGGGAGAGATTGAAATAAAAGAAGTAGGAGGAGAAGGAAGAGGAGACATTTCAAGCACTTCTTTAATACCATTGACTCACAATACCAAATATAATTCTTTGCACACTAGAATAGAAAAACAAAGCCAACAAACAAACAAACAAAAAAACCCTGCTAATGTCAGAATCATAGTGGGCTAACTAAGAACAGATGTTAGCAAAATTTTGTACTCATTCAAAAAAAGTAAAAGCAAATGTGTTTATCCTTATTTGGTAATTTAAATATTTCAAATACATATTATTCTTTTTTTATTTTAAAAGCCCTGATTTTTAAAAAATCGTTCCCAGCCCTCCTCCTACAACAATTCTATATTTATTGATACTCCTACTTGATAAATGTGCTAGCATCCCAAGTATGTTTCTTTTCCATTTGTACTGCAGCTCTCATGCTGTTTGTTCGTCATTAAAATTTCTTTTATACATACAAAAATCACTTAAGGAAAATGCATTATCATGCTCCCTGAAATAAGTTTGGCTGAAAAAATTGGCAACTATATATGGTAATAGCAATTTTCAAAATAATATGCTGTTTCCTTAAAAAGCAATATATTCAAGGTTTTATAAATGGAATGTTTCAAGAGTTTTTATCTATATTTTTTTAATTTGGCCTGTGGAATATATATGTGTGCCTCATATTTTCCTTAGCAGTTGTGATTTTTCACATGACTCTAAGGGCATGAGTATAAGCATCAGTTACCATTTAGCTCGAGTCCCGGTTTTCTTTCTATTTTTGAGTGGGCCATTGGGCCACAATTAAGCCAATAGCTATCAGTTCATAAAAAAGTGGGATGATTGGCAGAAGACATGGTAATTTAAAATCAATGTCACTTAAAAACAATATAAAAGATAAGTCACTTAATAAAGAATGTTCATAAAGACCTATTTGCCAAATTCATATTCATCAAATATAATGATGCTTAACAGCTTTATTTCTTTAAAGCATCTTTGCATCTTTATGATTCGGTATGTGAGTGATGTATATCTTATGACAAAGGAGTTTATGGTCAGAGGCCCATTGACATATCATTTTCACTATCAAGTATGTCACTTGGTGTAAGCCTATTTATGCAGAATCCCGTATTAGGAAGTCAGACACATCGTGAGTCCTTGGAAATGAGTGCCAGCATAGGCACTCAGGCTAACCAGCAAGCCCTTACCAGGAATACCTGCCAATCCCAGTTAAAATATTGATGCCTTGTCTAGATTTGAATGAGCTTGACATAATCAATTTTCTACCAAGTGGCTGGGTATTCTCTTTAAGGCATTGAATAATAATTGATTTCTTACCTTCAGTCTCTCATTCTAGAGCTTGGGCATTCAACAGTAGCAGTAAGCTATTTAGTCTTGGGAAATGATAACCCTTAATGTTAGGCCCACACATAGCCATTATCTCTGCCACCATGACTATTTCATTCACAGATATATTGCACAAGGTCGTCTGTGTCAAGAACAGTGTCTGAAGAGTCACCCTGGCCACATAATTCATTAGTGTTCTTCTGCTGTAAATGTTTTATTGGGGTGGGGGGCATTGATATGCAATACAGCCCACATACCATGCATTCCTGGACCTCTAAAAACATTTATCTCCCCATTTCTCTCACTCCTGGTTCCTAGCCAGTAAGCCAAACCATATATATAGATATAGATATAGATATAGATATAGATATCTATATCTATATCTATATCTATATCTATATAATTCCATGTATACTTGTATCTTTACTTTAAGGAATCTTTAAACACAAAGTGAATTAAAATGCTCAAAGCAAACCAAAAAATTTTAGGACCATATGTGAGTGGAACTATACATATTTTTCTGACCAGAATAATAAAGGTAATGTCTTTCTGCTAAACAGAGTTTAATTATCTAGCAGTCCCTTATAAGACTGGTGTATTCTATTACCTTGCTTTCTCATTGTGATAAAAAAACACTATACCCATATGTCCACCACAGCCCGCCGCCATATCACTACCCAGGGATTTGGGCAGACACAGGGGTAGCTGTTATATACATAAAGCTCAGTTTTCCTTATGCTCTGTGAACGATAAAATCCTTAGCCTCTGTTTTCTGTCAGAATCTGTGAAGTTGTGACAGTCTCACCTTTTAACTTCAGAACAGGGTAAAATCTCATGTAGCCTATCCAAAAGACTTCTCATTTGTTTCCATGCCCCTGGCCTAAAAACAAACCCGATCACGCTGTTACGATAAAGTTATTATTTACTTCACAGGCTTTTATAAGCCAAGGAAAGCGTTAACAACCTTTTGTTCAAATAAATCAACTAAGGTACTTAATCTGCCAATTTATAAATGGCTGTGTAAAACTATATATATATATATATATATATATATATATATATATACACACACACACACACACACACGTATATGTATATGTATATACACACACACATACATACATATATATCATATATATGTATTTATGTATGTATGTGAGAGGACATAGAGAAAGCCAGTAGTGTTTGGATTGTAAGACATTACATTAATTATTGGTAATAGGTTAGGAACAAACTATATTAAGTAAAATATTTGAAATTGCTTAATGACAACTAAACAAAAACTCCACTTCAATTGGACCCATATATGAAAGCCTATTTAGTCCACAGAATTTTGGCTCTTACTGTTTTTACAGTAGATTAAACATCCAGAAGAGAAGTGTCAGAAATACAAAACTACCAAGAATCTGGCTTACAACCAACTGAGTTACTAAAACTAAGACTTTGCTAAGTGATAAGTATAATGGTATAAGTGAAAAAAATTAAGAAATAATACTTAAAAATAGCTCGTTGCTGTTTTAAAACCATTGTGTTTAACAATTCAAAGAAAGATATGCTGATAATTTTAAAAAATTAAATCAAGTTTATAAAATGGGAATGTTTAAAACTAATTCTAAGTTAGTCATGAAATTCAAATGTATAATTTTAGTTACTACCTATGAGGTCTGACAATTAAGTTCATGAACTAGCCACTGTGCGCTTATGTTGGCAGCACTGAAGAACCAACTCAGTAAGATGTCATAACCTTGGTATATCTGTGTCTCATAGGTGTGTTCATGTTGATGTGTGGGCATGTAGTGGTGTCTTCCTGAGTACCATTCATTATTGTTGTTGTGTGTTTTTGTGTGCTGTTGTGAGAATGTCAGAGCTTGAATTAGAGCAATGAACGAACATTAAATTTCTGTTAAATTTGGCAAGAGTAGGAGTAAAATCTGGGACATAGACAGAGAAACAGTTAGGGAAATATTTACTAAAAATCTTGGCATGAGAAAGGTGTGCACAAAAATGGTCCACAAGGAGCTCACTGAAGAATAAAAGCAAAGGAGAGTGGAAATTTGCCAAGACCTTTTGGAAAGGCAAGACGATGTTTTGGGCCATTATAACTGGAAATGACACATGGATATACCAATATGACCCTGAAACAAAGCATCAAAGTACACACTGGAAGTCAGCCAATTTTCCATGATCAAAAATTTCCATCTGTCCAAATAATAAGTCAAAACAATGTTGCTAAACTTCTTTGATATCAGAGGGATTGTTGATTATGAATTTGTACCAACTAGATAGTCAACAAAGTTTGCTATTTGGAAGTGCTGAAAAGGCTGTATGAAAAAGTTATAGATAGACAAAAATGACCTGAACTTTTCACAAACAACTCATGGCTCTTGCATCATGATGATGTACCAGCCACAGGGCACTGTGTGTGAGGGAGTTTTTAGACAATATGCAAATAACTGTATTGGAGCACCCTCCCTACTAACCTAATCTAGCCCCCAATGACTTTTTTTTTAACCTGATGATAAAGGAAATATTGAAAGGAAGACATTTTGATAACATTCAGTCCATCAGGGGTAATAATAAGACAAACAGCTCTTATGGCCATTCCAAAAATAGTTCCAAAATTGCTTTGAAGGGTGACTAAGTGCTGGTGTCAGTGCATAACTTCCCAAGGTGAGTACTTTGAAGATGACCATAGTGACATTCAGCAATGAGATATATAGTTTTTTTAAAGATGAGTTTGTGAACTTAATCGTCAAACTTCATATATCTAAAATGAATAATTCACATTACTAGGTGAGCAACCTGATAGAGAAATAATTGTCACATCCTAAGAATCTGTGTGAGGTATCCACTCAACATAGTAGAGAGTACAGAAGTGTTGCAACAGACAACATGGATTTGAGTGATGGCTACAGAGTTTGTTAGCTATATAAACTTCAACAATTCATTTTAATAATTTGTGAATTGGTGTTCTAAGGTATACATTTGAAATGATAAAATATATGTCCTATACTTTCAACCAGGGATCAACTATGGTAATGGCTACAGACCCTTCCATACACTTTGCTTATGCCACCTTTATAATATCTTCTTGTACCATAATTACCTTGTATACTTCTACTGTCTTTACCGGCTTATGAACTTCCATTACATAGAGACATTATCTCACTCAATTATGTAAGTTTCAAATAACTAGCACATTACTTACATATAATTTGACTCTTTTTGTTCTTGTCTTTTTTTAAATCATGCAGAGAATGATTTTACTGAAATTTATAGATAACTGTAAGCAGTCTGTATAGAATAATTGACTTATTCATTATATCAAATTGAAAAAAAATTGCCAGCATTTGTTTTTAATGAGTGCTATGGGAAACCAATACTGGTTTCCAAAAGATCTAGGCATAAATTTTAGCTCTGTCCCGAATTAGGTACTTCAATTATCTTATAGAGTTTTCTCATCTGCAAAATGAGGAATTAAATAATTATATTTCTCTGTTCTAGACAGGATTAATTGAAAGAGACCAAAATATGTCAACCTTTGATATGGTGAAGTGCATACACAGAATCTAAATATCTCCATCAATGTTATCATGGCTATTGTGATAATAAATAACACATTTCAAAGAATTATAGTTAAGCATAGAACCCTGAGAAGTCACGTGTTAATTTTTTTTACGAATAAGGTTTGTATTTAGACCAATGAAGAAAATAGAGAAATAAGCAAGAGTTATAACTTTTAAAATAAATACTGTAGTTAACTCAATTATCTTTGAACTATCTTTAAAAATTATCTATCTACTTTAGTTTATGTAGATAAAATGTTTAATATTTTGGTAGGATTGAGTGTATGCTTATTAATTAAATAATTTACATTAATCAACAGCAAATGGAAATAGTTTTTATGACAAGTAAAACTGCAGTAAGATGGTTTATCTAAAAATAAGCTGGGGCAGGGCAGGGAAATGTGATTATAGAGACCTAAAATGTCAAATAAGAAATAGACAGTTTCTTAAAGAATAGCTCAGTATTCATAAACCGGTGGTCTACATATACAAAATATTTATTGACATAGATGTAGATCAATTATAGATATTTAGATATCAAATTTTGAAAATTGTATGACCTATTGTGTTATAATTCATATAATTCAGGAAGACCTTGACCTTAAAATTGACTTTAAGATTAAATTCCAATTGTAAACGGTATTCTTTTATTTGTACAAAAAATGATCCTGGAAAACAGTTAAGTGTAAGAAATCTCTTCACTTTTGTGTTCCAGAAAATGCCTTACCACAAAGAACCACCACTCCTGTGTGACCTTATTTTCCTATGACAAGGTCAAACATAGAGCCTCCAGATTCCTATTCTTACCTCATAAATGAATAGTTGAACTACTTGTCCCCACTGGTCAATTGGAACCAAATGCTTGGTAAGCAAACTTTGATTTGGATTCTGTGCTTCTCCCCAACCCTCAACTTCTACCCACTGTTAGCCTAGACCAACATATAGTGCTTAACTAAAAACCACCCCTAAAAAGTAGGCTAGCCTCATTGTAAAACATTTTCAGATTTATAATTATTAATATCTATTCCTTCAAACCTTTCTTCTACTTCCTCACACCTGGTTCTTTCTAACTTTGTATTCTCTCTATAGAAAATTATTAGATTAGAATGATTAAATAAGAATATCTCACATGCATCCCTCCCTAAACAATAATAATTTGTCATCCATTTATGGACAAAAGTGGTTTTGTGTGAGCTGTGGGACCCAGGTATATATATGCATAACACAGACATATTTCAGGTAGGTATGACTTTTTTTAAAATGTAGAGAGTATAAAAATAAAGCACTAGCAATAGTAGAAAGAGAAAAATGAAGATTTAAAACTGAGTTAATATGAACATTAGAGAAGTACATATGAAGACCTTTATGAATGCATACATATCTAGCACAGGGGTAGGCATATTATGGCCCACAGGGCAAATCCAACTTGCAGTATGTTTTTGATAATCAAGTTCTATTAGAGTACTGCCATAAGCATCTGCCTATACCTATATTTGCACAGTTAAGAGCAGAGTTGAATAGTTACACCAGGGACATTACACCCTAGAAACCCTAAAGTATTTACTCTCTGAAGTTTTATAAAAAATAATTGCCTACCTCTAGTCTAGTAGAGGTAATAAAATGAATCAAATACAAAGTAAAGAGAAAAATTACAGATAATTGAAAAAGACTCAAAACCTAACTATAATTAGTCCATAAGGGCTCTGTGAGTGAAATTAACAAACCAATAAGCAAGAACTTAATTATCTTACATAAAATATTATGTCAAAGAAGGCAATGAAAGTTTTGTAACTTATTCTAAAAGGCCGGTATAACCTAAAACTACATTTCAGTATGAGTATCACAGAAAACAGACCCTAAAATCTTAAATGTTAGAAAATGAAAGCCATTAGAATGTTATAATAATCATATCTATTTACAATGTTGGTTAATCTTTGGCAATCATGATCAGTTCAGCAAAAATTATTTTTAGAAGTTTTTTTCTAGTAACATTTTCTTATGTTTTGACACCTGAAATATATTTGAGTATTTTAGAAAGAAACTTGGTTTGAGCAATCTGAACAAATTGTCATGCCAGACTGAATAAGTCTAATGCTATTTGCATAATGGAATGAAGAGGGGAAACACAGTAACCAATATATCTTTGTTATCCTGAATATTTTTCCAATAGTACCTGGGATGGAGAATTCAATGAAGAAAATAAGTAGAGAATCCCTTTATAGGGGTTGCAGAGTCTTGGGCAGTCATTAAAAAACTCCATTTGGTAGGGAAATCATGTCTATTTAGTTTAAAAATGTAATAGTATATTTATTGGAATATAGATATCAACATCGATATAGTTACATAATATAAATATATTGCTATATAATAAACTTAGAAACAGGAAGAGAAAAAGATGAGTCATTATTCAATTAAAATTTCCTACAGCACAATCTCAGCACACATAGAGAAATCAGAGCATACTTCTTGTCCTCAAACCATTTTCTCTATTTCTCTTAATACACTCTATCTAACTGAAGTCCGCTGTGAATCTAATCCTGTTGCTTCTATATATATCCTGTCCCATGATTAATACAAATTCTTCCCCATAAATTCTGAGCAGTGAAGGATTCTCACAACTAAACTAAAATTAAATATTATGTCGTGTGTGTGTGTGTGTGTGTGTATACATCAGTGGTCACACTTTTTCTTTTTTTTTTACTTTTATTTTAGAATTGAGTTTCAAACACTCTACATATAACCTTCAGGTTTAGTTTATGTATTTATTTACTAGGAATGATTATTATTGCATAACAATGATGTTTGACTTATATTGTTGTAATATATTATAGTGAGGTGCTCAAAGGAATGTACCTTAGAAATCCTTGGCTCTAAAGATTATGAGGTTTATTTGTTTATTTATTTATTTATTTGCTTATTTATTTATTTATTTATCTATTTATTTTTTGGTGGTTCCCTGGCTGGGAATTGAACCCAGGCCACAGCTTTGAGAGCACCACACTTAACAACTACACCACCAGGGAACTCCTATTTCTTTTTTAATGACAATGAAATGAGGGACTATATGAAATTATTTTCATAGAAAATATAAAGTTGCATAAAATTGTGTTATTATTACTACTTGCTGTGACACTGACCTAATAATGTAATTTTAAGTATGGGAGAAGTACATGAATAGATTTATAATATCGAACTGTATAATTCATCTTTGCTTAGTTTTAAGAATGCCCTAACATTTCAAATAAGTGTATTTTTGTGTTAGTTTATTTGATAAATACACAAACACCTAAAAAGTTTTCATACTCTTAGATTAAACAGATATTTGATGTATTTATTTAAAATCTACATGTGAAACTTTTTTTTATATTTCCATTTTGTCATAGCTTTAAGATGAACTCTTGTGCATACACAAACACATCTATATTCCAAATTTTCTGTCTAAAAATACCCATACTAAACAGACAGCTTAGTATTAATAGCAGTCATTATTTAACATGAAAAAAGTAAAAAGATAAAATAATGTGAAAGTTAAAGCCAATTAAATGTTTTAGATATAGTAATTAAATGATAAGCATTAATTTAACTGTAGGTGACAAAAGCACAAGATAAGAGACTGTAATAATTTTCAGCATTGTTGGTTCCTAACACTTTTGTGCATCTACTACCTCAAACAAGGATTCTCCAAGTGTGTAATTCTCAAGCAACAGCTTAGGCATCTCTTCAGGAAGTGAGTTGGGCAGATTGCAAGCAGTTGTAAAATAGAGTCCCTGCTGTAACTAATTTGTACTTAAGACTCCTTTCAGGGCAAAAAAGAAAAAAAGTTTCTTCTTTATTTATAATGTAACTGCATCTAAAATTCAGGGATAATTGAATTTCCTAAAATTGTCCATGTTAATAAATTACCAGATCATTTTTTAAAACATCGTGTTTAATATGATTCACTTTCAGCAAATTACAGAAAAAAGTCATATTTTGTCCAGTTACTCATAAGCACATAACATCTTCTTTTTGAAAATTTGTTTTTCTATATTTTACAGAAAAGAATACAATGACAAAAATAATTGAACTGGGTTATTAATTACTTTGTATATCCCAGCATTACAATCATACAAAAAATTATACCCAACATTAAAACCATACTGATAACACTGTGTTTCTAGAAATAAAAGCAGGGACCCCCAGATAGTATAAAATTACCTCAAATTATTTTTTCTTCTTGTTAAATATTACAATTGTGATCATCTTGACTTTGTAAAACAAAGTATCTGCTACTTTTTATATCCTGATAAATTTTTATGTGATCATGATGCTGGTGCTATTCCTTTTTTAAATATATGTGGTACTTCACCAGGCCTGGAGTTTCCTTGGTGAGAATAATTTCAATTAAAATTTTAATTTATTTAATAGGTATGAGATGATATCACTAAAATAATAATTTATCATTTTTAGTGACCTTCCCATTTCATCTAAAAATTTAAATTTATTACTCTAATGTTGTTCATGAAATATTGTTATGGGTGCTTTTGATCAAAAAGTTGTTCATAAAATACACAATTGGGAGTTTAAATGGGGATATTAATTATCTGTTTAGTCTAATTCCACTCATATGAGGGCTCTCTGGAAAAAAAAATCCATCCATAAATGCCTTCTATTTTTCTTTTTTTTTTAATTCATTTTTATTGCTAGACTTTTTGGGGTGACAACATCTGTTAGCAAGGATTACACAGGTTTCAGGCATACAACTGCACAGTGCACTGTCAACTTGTTGTGTAATAAGTTCACCACCTAATGTGACTTCTCTTTCCATCACCTTATATTTAGCGTCCCCCCCTCCTCTCCCACCCCCTCCCCTTTCTCCCCACCCCAACCCACTCATCTCCAAATAAACATTAAAGTATTGATTGTGTCCATGGGTTATTTGTTTGTTCATTTCTTTTTTCTTTGCTTTCAGTTTTATATTCCGCATATGAGTGAAGTCATACAGTTCCTTGTTTTTTCTGTCTGGCTTATCTCACTTAGCATGATGATCTCCAGGTCCATCCATTTTGTCATAAATGGCAATATGTCATCTTTTCTTACAGCTGAGTAATATTCCATTGTGTAAATGTACCACAGCTTCTTTATCCCCTCATCTGTCTCAGGGCACTTTGGTTGTTTCCATGTTTTGGCCACTGTGAACAGTGCTGCGATGAACATTGGGGTACATAAGTCTTTGTGGACAAAGGTTTTCAAGTTCTTTGGGTAGATCCCCAGAAGGGGGATTGCTGGGTCAAATGGTAGCTCCATTCCCAATTTTCTGAGGAACCTCCACACTGCCTTCCACAGTGGTTGTACCAG
>PVJL010008060.1:0-20877 GCA_004026885.1 Lyroderma lyra
CAGTTGTCCACCATCATTTGCCAGGTGCCATCTGGCTTTCTCACTGGACACACTGGGAGTTATAAGCACTGTGGTGCTTTTCTGGTTCCTGTATGTCCCAGTTACTTCCTCATGGCATCCTGGAAGCTTGTACTGCTTAGTGTGCACAATCGGTCAGGGAGGGGACAGCTGCAAAGGTGCATGTGCATCATGTCCCCACACCACTGCCTTCACCCCCTGCACTTGGATGCAAAACTCTCCTGCTGTGGTGCTCAACCACAACCCCTGCAAAATGTCCACCCCTAAGATATACTCAGATATAGGTGACACATAAACCCTACATTTCTGCAGCGACAGATGGCCTAACCCCAGCAGGATGTCTGTGGGTTTCACTCAAATGCTTTGACCCGCATAGCCATCAATGACTACTGGCACTCCAGAGAACTTCTGCTGACTCCCGTACAAGAGAGAACATTCAGCACTCATTCCTGTAGAGTTCCTTTCCCTTATATAGGCAGGTGCCAAAAAGTGAGCATAAGGCACATAAACAAAATGTCTGCCACCTGGAAAAATGCAAGTCACGGTTACATCACAGGTGTGTGTCATGGCAGAGCGTGGCAAGAAAGCCTTACTCCACCTGTCCCACAATCTGTAAAATGGGAACAATAATAGTACTTACCTCATAGGTTTGCAGTGAGGATAAATGAGAAAATATGATTAGAGAGTTTTACATGCAGTTTAGCACAAAACAGTGTCATTACTAGTATCATCACTTTGTAGTTACTGCAGGGTCCAGAGAGCATACATGGTTGCAAATTAATGCCTTTTTATTGACTTAAACTCATTTCTTATCAGAGTTTCTCAAATAAGCAGAGAGATTAAAAACAACTACTTAAGAAAAATTAACCTGATAGTATGAGGTGTATTAAAGTGCAAAATCACAGTGAAATAAACTTGTCTTTTTATGTACTTATTTTTTATCCTCTCAGATTCTTTCTACTTCCCTTGGCCCAAGGGAAACACCTTGCTCAAATTACTGGTTCTCAACCCCAGCTCTATATTGGAATCACCTGGGGAGTTTTAAAATGCGCTACCTCCCCCACAATTGTAATTTAATGGGCCTTGGGTGGGACTGGGCTATTGTTAGCTTTAAAACTGCCCAGGTGACATGCAGCCAAGGTGACTTAGATCACCTTACTTTGAGTCATGTTGTTCTGAGTGCTCCAGAGATCACCCACATCACAAATATGAGAGGCACTTGCTTAAAAGACAGATTCCTAGGATCTATTGTAAGTGTCTATCAAGAAAATGTGGGACTGTAACCACCAATCTACCTTTAACAAGGTTCTCAGATGATTTTTGCCTTTCTGGCATTCCTGCCACCCCTCTCTCTACACACAGACCACTAGCCATTGTGTCATGAAATGCTCTTTGAACAGCATATGCTAAGTTAGCATCCTATTGTCCTTGGTCTCTGGACAGAAAAGACTCCTTTTTTGATCAGTGGGGCATCCCCACCTCTATCCAACATCCCTCTTCCCAAATGTTGTTTCTGGGTGGATAAAATTCAAATTCAGTGCTCTGACCTATCAGAAGCCTGGTTTTCCCCGTATACCTCCACCTCATAGCAATAGGAAGGCTGACATCAGTTAGATATAGGGAGCATGAAATCAGACAAAGTGTCAGAGAAAGCTGCACTTGAAATGGGTCTTCCTTGAGAGATAGGACAGGATTTCCTCAAGCAGAGATGGCAGAAAGAGGCAACAATTTGAGCAAAGACGTAATTTACTGTTAGAGATTCAAACTTTGGGCATTGGAAGGAGAGGGTCATAGATTCACACTCTAGTCCTGCCCCTTCTTAGCTGCATTGAAGACCACCCCCACTTCTTGTCCTAGCATCCCTCTAGTTTTTTCTGCTATATAACAGCTATACCCGTTCAAGTAGATACCTATACTCCTTTACCTCTAGGCAGGAAAAACACCTCTGGGATTGATAACCATCCCTGTGAGTCTCCAGTCCAGCTGGGACTCAACTGAAACACACAGAATAACTACTCCAGACACAAAAGTTTGGTCAAGAGGGAGAGGCCATCTTGAAGGAAGAGACCTCCTGAGGTTCTCTTCTCTGCCTTTTTAATTAGAAGCCTTAACAGGATGATTGCAAAAAGCCTAAGGCAAGCTGATGTAGGAGAAAGGGGGATTAAGGGACTATGTGCAGACAAACACATCATCCGCAGAGTTAACTAGTAATGGATGACCTAAGTTAATGTTCAAGTTAGAAGGATTAAGGGTAGGGCAAGTAAAGCTCAATCAGCTGGCGCCCACATCATGATCACATACATTTCATCTGTGTCTGCACAGGTCTCTATTGGTCCTTTCTCAGCTGTGTAGCCTGAGACCTCACAGTCCCTGCATTTGCATCAGGGTACAATCAGCACACATTCATTCCACAAGATGTGGGCACCTTACCGATTTCTTAGCCAGTCCATAGGAAGTAGTGGACTGGATTCCAGGAATCCTACAAATCCCCACTCTCCATATTTACCCCTTGTATAGATGTGCTATTGTCTAGAGGCAGCCACTTTGTCTCACTTTCGTCCCAGTTACCTGTCCTGACATGACTTCCAGCACTCTCCCTCAAACATGGTTGCTAAATTGTTAGAAATCATTCCACTGACCAATGTGTGCCAGGTTTAGTATATTCTGCTGTGGGTGATTTATCCAGATCCCAGGCCTTGGAGCAACGTCACTCCAAATACACAATATCAGCTCCAAAACTTAAGTCACAGCTGGCCCTTAAATCATCTGTATTTTTCGCAACATCATCAATTGAATATTAAATCATTGATTCTCAGTGGGGTCTGAGGAATACAGGAATCAGTCACTTGGAGGAAAGTGTTAAAATATAGATTCCTAAGTTCCACTTAGACTTGCTGGATCAGAGTCGCTAGGCGTGGAAACTAAGGGCCTGATATTTATTTATTTATCCATCCATCCATCCATTCATTCATTCATTCATTTTGCTTTTTCTAAGCAACTCTCAATTGCAAATTTGCTTGTGGATAGAAGGAAGAGTGATGAGAACATGGAAGCGTCTACAGAAAAAGAGGGTGGTGGTGTCAAAGAAAAACTTTGCTTATCTCACTTTTTTTTTTTATTATGCTTCTGTTCTCCCTCAACGATGAAGGGCAGAGTAGGCAATGGCAGATGTGCTGTTGCTTGCTCTAAAAAAATTTACTGCGAAGCCTGGCCCCATACCCAGGTTATATAATCGTAGGATTATTTGATTAAATCAAGTTATATTATCATGTTAAAAGGAGGTAATAAATAGCATCTCCCCTTTTCTAGGCTATAATCCTTTTAACAGGGATCCTAGAAATCTTAAATATAGAAATGACCTATGTTAGAATTCCAATCCTGTGGCAAACTGGTGGAAAGGGGAGGGAGCTGAGCTACTAACACGTGGAGACATATACAGAGGAGATAAAGGAGAATTGTAGTGATTATGTTGCTACACCATGTTGGCAGCAACCCTCTTAAGGAATCTCTGGATGCTGCCGTGCATTCTTGTTTAGCCTGAAACCACTGGCCTAGAGAGTATCTCATTCCTAGGGAGTACCCTTGCAAAATCATCTGTGTATATGTTTGTGCTTCCAGGAGTCCAGCTGGACCTTGGCAAGGCTGTAAGGCTTGGTTAGCGAATCCCATAGAAGTGGCTGCTGGCTGGACATAATTCAAGTGGACTTAGCAGTTCTCCCTTCTCTTGTCTAGGTGGGTATTAAGTTAAATCTAGAATGATCAATTACATTGTTTGTGTGGGAAGAAATTTCATTTTTAAATTATGAACTTTTTGCCTAAAGAAAGAGAAATCACGTTTTAACATGAAAAGCAATTGTAATAGACAGACATCCTTGTGTATTCAATAGCAACCTGTAAAGCACCTATTTTGTATGCAGTACTGTGTTCTGTGCTCTTTGCCCCAGCAGATCCCTTTGCCAGGAATGCATGACCGCTTCCTAATCTTGTCTTTTAAGACAAAGCTTAAATTTCTCCCCCTCAGTCTTCCTGAGTCTTGTAACTCATTGACCGATCACACTCTACCACATTACCTAATTTTATCTTCTTCATAGTGCTTTTGAATACCTGAAATTATCCTGTTTTCTTTCTTCCTTTCGTCTTCTCCCTCCTTCCCTTTGTCCCTTCCTCTCCTTCCTTCCCTTTCTCCCTCCCTTTCTCTCTCCCTCCATCCCTTTCTCCCTTTCTCACTCTCCCCCTCCCTATTTCTCATTCTCTATCTCTCTCTTTCTCTCCCACTCCCTAGAATATAAGCTCCAGAAGAGACAGCAGGTCTTGCCTGTATCTCTCATTTCGATATTCCCAGTGTGTAGCCACTCAAAAAAAATTGAATAAATGAGTGAGACACTTGGAAAATAGGAGTCTTCAGCCAGGTCTTAAAGGACATGGACATGGGCCAGAAGGAAAACTAGCTTTCCAAATAAGGAGCCTAGAGTAGAATGATCAACAACCTGAGTTTTCAAGGGGCCAGAGGGGAGCAGATAGCCCAAAGCCCAAGGACCATGTTAGGGAGCAATGGCTGCTGTCATTAAAGGAATGGGAAGGTATGGAGGGAACAGGAAGGACCAAGTATCATGCAATGACACAGATGATGGAATGAGGATATATATGATCCAAAAAGCAGTGAGAGAAAATTAGGGAAAATATTAGGTAATATTTAAAAATGTATATTACCTCACGTAATCCTCACAATAATCCAAATGATTTTTTAGCGTCACATATATAGAAAGTGGGAGAGAGCAATGGTAGCAGTCTCTCTGATTCTGAAGTGTAAGTAACTAAACAAAGAACAATGTAGCAGCCTGCACAGTGCATGATTAGAGCTGGCTAAATCATTTTACTAACTTCCTTCCATATCTAACATTTAATGCTAAGTCTAGTATAAGAAAAAAAAATTTAAGTGAGTTATATATTTGAGACAGAAAAGCATGAAGATAGCTAAATCTCCGGGAAAAACATACAAGTTGTAATTGGCTTCTACACAGTGAAGAAAGCATCTGTCCTCTCTTTTCATCCTAATCACCACTAGCTCACTTGAGACTCTAATTGTCTCTCATCTAGACCTCTCCCTGTAAATTATTTTCTGCAAAAAGGACAAGGATAATCAGTCTTCCTAAAGTACCAGTGGAGTTACCACACTGCTTAAAAGCTTGCAAACCAGCTATAGTAATTCCCTTGATGACACACCACCGTCACACTACCCTCCATTTCTCTGCTATCTTTCACAGTAAAGTGCCTCAAAACAATGGTCTCCACACTGGCTCTCTTCATTTCCTTAATTCTCATTCTCTCTTATGCCCATTTCATTCTGACTTCTGCTCCTCTACATTAATAGAATATTTTGTTAGCTATATTTTAATAAAAATCTTTATTAAATAAATATATTTGATTGTTCAGCCATTTTGTGCTATTTTTATTTCTCAGTTTCTATGTTTCTATTTTTCTTTTTTCCCTTGTTTTGAATTAAAGGTTCTTTTTTTTCTTATTCCATTTTCTTCCTTTACAGATTAAAAGTTGTAGCCTCTATTTTTTAGTTGTTGTCCTTGAAGTGCAAATATAATTCAAAGTTCATACAATTCCTTCAGAATATTTTTACTACAATCATCTCCTACTACCATAAATGCTAATTTTAAAGCATTTTATTGAAATATACCGACAGAACATTGCACATTATTGTACAGCCCGGTGAATTTCTATGAACAACACAGTATTTAACTAACCAGCAGCCATATCAACAAACAGAACATTACCAGTACCCCACAAGGACCACTAAAATATTCCTACACCATATAGTATTTGCTCCTTTGTATTTGGTTTCTTTTGCTCAACATTGTGATTCATCCATATTATGGAAAGTGTAGTTATAGATCATTCATGATCAAGATTCATAATACTTTATTTTGTGAATATACTCAAATTTATTTACAAACTCACCTGTTACCTATTTGGGTACTTTACAGTTTGGGGATATTAGTTTTGCTATAAATACGCCAGTATATATTTGTGGCAAACATACAACTTTTTGTGTACAGTATACAAGGGCTATCCGGAAATTATTCAACCATGTAATATGACAATGTTATATTGACAATGGCTGGATTGTTTTGTGGACAGCCTTCATATATCTAAGAGTGAAGGTACTATGCATATGTTCAGTTTTTGCTATTTTTTATCCCACAAAGAAGGTATCATTATTTTTTATTGTTAATGTTTAAATCATATATTTTTTGGGGGGAACTTCACTCTTCTTTCCCTCCACTTTTTTAAGTATAATTGACAGTGAGATGCACAGATCTTAGGTGTAATTGTCCTTTCTTCTTGCATATCACATGACCTTCTGGGACAATTTTTCTTCTTCCTAAAGCACATGATGTAGAAATTTCTTTAATGAGAGTCAGGTGGTGGTAACCTCTTCTTTTGATTATAAAAATGCCTTTATTTTGCCCTCATACTTTTAAATTTTAAATTATTTAAAAATTCATACTTTAAACTCAAGAGAAGAATATAATTAATTCCCATGAACCAATTGCCCATCTTCAACAATTATTCAATCATGTCATTCTTCTTTCATCTTTACCTCACACACTTTAGCTCTATATTATTTTGAAGGAAATTCCAGACAACATGATTTCATCCATAACTATGTCAATATATAGCTCTAAAATATAAACTATTTTAAAAATGAAAGAAAACCACAGTACTATTATCACACTAGGAAACACTAATAAATCTTTAATATTTAAGATTGATGAATATCCAGTCAGTGTTTACAATTTCCCTGATTGCTTTCTTTAAAACAACTTGTTCAAATCAGGGCTCTAACAAGGTCCATAAATTAAAATTACTTAATATATTTCTCATGGCTCTCTTAATTATAGGATTTCCCCCTCCATCTTCTTGTTTTCCTTGTAATTTTTTATTCAGGACATTGGGTTATTTGTTCTGTTGAGTTTCCCAGAGTATGGGTTTTGCAACTTATATTCCTTTGGTTTCATGTGAGCTCATTTGAACTCAAACCAACCTGAACTAAAGAACACACATAGAAACCAGCCCATCAAAATTTACACTTTATTTCCTCCAGAGACATGTAAACAAGGATGGCATTATCTCCATCCAATATGAAGTGCTAGGTAATCAGGCATCCTCCACATTTACTTACCATTTCTTTATGTATTTCATATGTATACCATAAAGTGACTTAAAACAACTCACAACATTTAAACAAAAAGATCAGAGAGATACGGAAATGGTAGACACTTTAGTTTAAAAAATGAGGATAACATCAAATACGTTAAATATTATATGCATTTACATGGGGAAAGGCAGATAGAGAATTAGAAATTTTTAACTGAAATTTACATTTCTTTCTGAAATTAAGGAAAAACAAGGCTTCAAATTCCTTTGCTACAAATGGTGGGGTTTCAAATTATATAATAAAGTATTTACTCAATCTGAATTCTTCTGGGAGGTCTTAAATTGGTCATACTCACAGTGAAAATCAATCTTTTAGTAACTATGTTATTTAGATATACTCACAGTACATTGATGATAAGGCAATTTTCTAAATGCATATGAGATAAATGAAATTAATACCACTAAGCAAATATTCTATTTTGTTGTATGGATACTATAGGTGAGTCACTAACTATAATATGATTAATTACATATCAATGTTACTAGGCCAACTGAGCAAATATTCTTCCCTTGCAAGGCAGTTAGAAGCTCTAAATTTATAAGCTAGTGTGTTCATTCTAACTATAAGCAGACATAAGGATCAGAGTATTCATATGTGCAATTAACCTAAAATGATGACCACCTTATTATATATTTGGCATATTTTTATCACACAGAGTATTATGTAAATATATAAAGTGAAATCAAACACTACACATGAATTTTGGATCATGCAATACTAAGAGAACTAGTCTAGAATTTTAACACATGTCACTATGATACTGAAGAATCATAAATTATCTTCATTTCAGAAAAAGGAAAGCCTCTTCAGTAAGTGGTGTTGGGAAAGTTAGAAAGCCACATGGAAAATAATGAAACTCAACTGCTATCTGATACCATACACAAAAAAATTATTCAAAATGGATTAAAGCCTTGAATATAAGATCTGAGACAATAAAATACATAGGAGAAAACATACGCACTAAACTTATGGACCTTGGTCTCAAGAGGGTTTTTGAGAACTTAACCTCAAATGCAAGGGTAATAAAAACAAAAATAAATGAATGGGACTACATCAAACTAAAAAGCTTCTACACAGCAAAAGAGACCATTAATAAACAAAAAGGTAACCAACCAAATAGAGGATATTTCCAAAGAAGGGGTTAATATCCAAAATATACAAAGAACTCATACAACTCAGCAACAACAACAAAACCCCAAACAATCCAATTAAAAGTAGGTAGAGGACATGAACAGATACTTATCCCAAGACGACACAGAATCAGCCAACAAATATATGACAAACTGCTCAACATCACTAGCTATCAGGGAAATGCTAATCAGAAGCACTATCTGAATGGCTATTATCAATAAGACAGGAAATAAGTGTTGAAGAAGATGTGGAGAAAAGGGAACCCTCATACACTGCTGGTGGGAATGTAAACTGGTGCAGCCTCTATGGAAAACAGTATGGAGTTTCCTCAAAAAAAAAAAAATAGAGCTACTATATTACGCAGCAATCCTTCTTCTGGTATCTATCTAAAAATTTTGAAAACATTTATTCATAAAGATATATGTACCCCTGTGCTCAATGCATTAATCACAATATCCAAGACACTGAAACAAAGATGTGGTACATATATACAATGGAATACTACTTAGCCATAAAAAGATTTTACCATTTGCATCAATATGGATGGATCTTGAGAGTATCGTGCTAAGGGAAATAAGTCAGATGGAAAAGGACAAGAACCATATGATTTCACCCATAGGAGATATAAAACAGAAAGCAACAAAGGAACAAACAAAACAAACTCACAGACACTGACAACAACAGTATGGTGGTTGCCCAAAGAGAAAGGGGTGGGGAGAGGATGGAGTGTATAAATAGGGTCAAATATATGGTGACAGAAGGAGACCAGACTATAGGTGGTAAATACACGATACAACATACAGATGTTGTTGTTATAGAATTGTACACCTAAAACTTATTATAACCAGTGTAACCTCAATAGATTTATTTAAATTAAAAATTATCTTCATTTCATCAGCTTATAAATAGATTTGGCTTCATTTTGCAATCACTGGAACTTGTAACCTTAATAAATTGCATTATCATGACCTAAATCATTTTGTAAGAAACAGGGATTTACAAAGAAACAAACAGTATTCATGCTTTCAATAAATAAACTCTTAAATCAGGAGAAAATAAACTCTTAAATCAGGATTTTTTAAATTAACTCTATTTGAATTTAAATCCCCATTAATCTCAGATTAACAAAGCTTTGCAATGAAGATCTTGGTAAGCACTACTTTAGCCAGGTGGTCAAATTAGCATGCCTAATGTTAAGTCATGTTGACAGTATGCCCCTTTAGGATAATGTGATAAGAATGGCACCTCACCTTGGTGGATATCTTCCCAAATCCCCAAATCCCAGTCTAATCATGAACAAAACATCAAACCAAAATTGACGGATGATATTCCACAAAAATATGTTATCATTTCTTCTCATATTTATCAAGATAATGAAAAACAAGGCAAGACAGAAACTGAAAAAGCAAAGGAAACATGGTAATTAAATGCAATGAGGGATCCTGGATTGGATTTGGGAGTAGAAAAAGGGCATTAGTGGAAAAACAAGTGAAATCTGAATAAGGCTATAAGTTAATAGTCATGTACCAATGTTAGTATCTTACTTTTGACAAATGTACTAAGTTACATTAAGATGTTAACATCAGGGGACTCAGTAACAGGTACACAGGAACTCTATACTATTATTACAATGTTTCTCTAAAAGTATTCCAAAGTAGAGTGTTTATCATAAAACAACAGATGCCCAGGGCTCATCGCTGAGATTTTAATACAATGTCTCGATTAGTGAGGGTGGTGGTGGTTAACCATCATTATTTTCTAGAATTTCCCCCCAGATGATTCTCATGTTCCGCCAGAGTAGAGAATCATTACTCTAGATCAGTGGCTCTCAAACTGGAATGTATATCAAGAATCCTTTGTGCATTTCTTCAGATTGCTCTGCCCCACCCTCAGTTTCTGATTTGGTTGGTCTAGGGTGGGGCCTGAGTATTTGAACCTCTCACAAGTTCTCAGGTGATGCGGATTTTCTGAGTATGGAATCCACACTTAACTGTTGCTCCATAACAAAATCTTAAGGTGATGTTTCCCAAGCCATTGTGAAAAACAGCAGCATCAGATATAACAGTGTAATACAGTGGAAAAAATACTCGTTTACAGCTCAAGGGACTTGGATTTTAGTCCTGAATTTCTCATTATTCAGTCATAGGACCTGTATGAAGCACTTTACCTCTTCTGGCCTCAAGCTTCTCATGTGCAAAATAGAGACTGGTTTAATGACCATTACATCAAAAAGTCTGTATGTCTTTCAAGTTTTCAGGTTATCATCTAGTTCTGTTATCTTGGATTTGAAAAGCAATTTCATGAAATCTACCCAATATTTATAAAGCATTACTGCAAGATTTTTCTCTAGAATACATGCTATGATTATGAAATAATAAACACCATTTTAATAAGCCAATATGTCCAAATTAGTAGCATCCCCATTCTATGTCATCAAAATACACCTAGTCTAATGATACTGTTATTGCAGAAAATAATTCTGGAACTCTTTTCTTTAATATACACCAAAGCCAATTTTTCGGCCACAAAAGAAAACCAGTCTTACTACTTTTAAAATCATATCTCATTGACAAAATGTAGCAATTTCTAGCTTTCTCACCCATGTTAACCACCAGAGTCTCCAATTGAGTCCTTTGAGCCATTAGGAGATAAACTTATTTGGGAACTTGATCAAACATATGGAGCCCTCCCCAGAAAAATATGAGGGCTGTCCAGAAACTATCCAGCCATGTAATAAGAAAAATAAAGGCATTTATGGATGGATTTTTTCTGCACAGCCCTCATACATCAGCACATAAAATATTTTGCCAACAACTTTAAGTCCTAGACTCCAACTTTGAAACACCCGCTCTAGGGAGATAAAGATTTACCACTACCAAGAAAATGTAAGCGTTCAGAGAAGACTCAGAAGGAATCACTTGAAGGCATCTAACCTGAAGAAAACAAATGCACAAAAAGAAAAGCACTGAATGTGGGGTGTGAATAAGGAACATGAAGATCTGGATTCTCATTTAGCTATGTCACTAACCACGTTGGGGCAAAGAAGTCACTTTCCCCTTAGTGTAAATTTCCTCACATATAAAATAGAGGCAGGGAGGAAAAGGATTGAGCTACATCAATGGTTCTTTGTGTTCATTAGACCAGCAGCAATCAGCATCACCTAGGAACCCATTAAAAATGCAAATTCTCAGGCCCTACCCCAGAACTGCTGATGAGAAATTCTGCAAGTGGAGACCTGGCCATTTGTGTTTTTAATAAGCCTTCCAGGGGATTCTGATACACACTCATGTTTGAGAATCAAGCTAAACGATCTCTAAAGTCAGTTCAAGTTCTCAAACTCTAATTTATTTGGAAATTATAAACTTCAGTAAGTTAAAATATAAAAGCAAAAACAAGTATCCATCATATCTGTTAGGGAACTGTCAGAGTCAAGTAACAGTGACTATTGAGCCTCTCACATCACAAGAATAAAGAAGCACTCTGAGGGATCATACTGAAATTGACATTTCTACTCATTTGTAAGCATGTTTTAGTTTTTTATGGGTATCATTAAAAGTTTATGCCTCAACTTTGTCAATTAAAATTGCTGCATCAGAGAAAGATGAAGAGAAAGCTACGTGGTAGCACTCTTTGCAACAATAGAAAGTGATAAACTGGCACCAAATTTTCATATTATCCAAACATTAAATCTTATTCATAGTCAGATGAAATAGTCAGTATTTGAGAAATTTCTCCATTAAACCACCAAGTACCCAACTTTGTGATTAGCTTTAATGAAGTAGAAAATGAAATACAGCTTGCTGTCCCTGTCACACCAGTCACCTACACAGTTAACTGTGGGCAGCAGTTTTGAGCCACTGATACTGTGCAATGGTAAAATAATGACAATGGTTACTATATAAACCATCAAATCTCTAGGATCAGTACTGTTCAAGATAACTTTCAGTGATGACAGAAATGTTCTATATCCTATGGTTTCCAATATATTAATAGTAGCCTCACACCACATGTGGCTGGTTATAGGACACTTGAAGGGTTTCAAACTGGACCAAATAAATAGAGAAAATTTTAATTTTCATTAAATTTAATTCATTTATATAGCCACCTATGGCTAGTGGTTACCATAATGAACAGTGGAGCTCTAGAGTGCCTACACACACACACACACACACACACTTCACTTAATATCTAACATGTATTAAAAATTGAAGATTGCAGAAAAGCATGAATAAGACCGACTTTATTACATACACTCAATTATCTTACCTTGGACTAATAAATGAAAGTATTTTATATCACAAAAGGAATATTGAGAATGAGGTTGATTCCAACCTCTGAAATTAAAAACAAAAGAAACAGCAGGTCGGACATTTTCTGAAGGAGCGAGCAACCGCAGACCTCCCTCTAGCGGCAAGAGAGAAAGTTGCTGCTGAAAAGCTGACTTGATTCTTCTATACATAAAACTGCTCAAAGGCATTTCTTTTAGATAATTACAACTGTTAAATGATTCTAGATCAATATAAAAGAAAAACAGACCATACTTTTTGTAAACAAAAGTTATACCTAATTTTCATATACTGTGAATGCTAATCTCTCTAGAAATCTGATGTCTCCGGAAAAAAATGATTCACCAATGAAATCTGGGAAACTGGGCAAAAAAAAAGTTATGAAGACTTAATCAAACTGTGAGCAAAAGAAAAAACAGCAATTCTTCTTTGTTTATAAATGTTCTGCGATGGAACATGAAAAGGAGTGGATTTAGCAGTATAAAGTAGTAAG
Source organism: Lyroderma lyra (assembly GCA_004026885.1). Classification (NCBI taxonomy): domain Eukaryota; kingdom Metazoa; phylum Chordata; class Mammalia; order Chiroptera; family Megadermatidae; genus Lyroderma; species Lyroderma lyra. The sequence goes on from PVJL010008060.1 coordinate 13,160, forward strand.
CAGCGATGGGGTTTGTAAAACTCATGGTACATCAAAAACAATTAACATATTACAGTTCTTAATAACCAAAACAACTCTTTCCATTCTGACATTAAGTTGTCAGTTTTAATTACAACCATACATACTCATTTAGATTTATCTAGTGAACTACTACTTTCAAGTACAAGAAGGAACTCAAAATAGAAACAACTTGTGTTACAGCTATTGTTGTTCCCTCATAGCTTCAGGAAAAACAGTTTTTATATACACTGTAATAAGTACAGAATGTACAGAAGACAGTTATATATATAAAAGTGCATTAATATGATAACATTTAGCAGAAATATAGAAAAAAAATCCTGGTTAACAATCTGATACATTACAGTATTTAAGACTACTTGAAGATTCTCTGAACAAGTCAACTTCCTACTTGCTTTGGTTATGATATTGATACTACAGAACTAACCTTTGAAACTAAAAGAAAAAAGGAAATGTTTAACCATCTGTGAAATGTTTTACATATACTTGTGTTATCTTTAAAAGTCTTTGACAACAGTTTTATCAAATTCCCAACACAAAGATTCAGAATGGATAACATTTATATTTCAATTAGAGTACTTAAAGAGGAAATGAAATTGATCCACTACGAACAGACATGGTCTGCTCCATTCCTAAATGCCTTAGCTGGATAACCTAACCACAAAGTCTCAACTCAAATCCAATTGGTCAACTATCATTACAGAGCAAGCAGCTCCACAAAACAAGCCATGGCTTCAGGCCACTGTTCCTCAGAGCTATTCAGAGTATAAATGTAATTTGTCATTTATACATATTAAGTCTACAACTACCTTTATACAGTCAAAATGCATATGTATGATTAGAGCAATTCTTCTCTTTTCCTCTACCATCCCTCATCACAAAAAAAGAACACATATTTCCACAGGTTCCACAGACCACAAAGATGTAACATGGAAACCAGATAATAAAGAAAAAGAACTACATACTGAAATCTGAGAAAACGAAACCATTATTTTGGAATTCAGTAAGAATATCAAATTAAACATTAATTTACCATAATGTGATAGGCTAAAACATTAATAACCTTAATTTAAAATATAATTGTGAAGGGGCCTGAAAAGAATTTTAATATTAGAAAAAAAACATGAAAATGCAATTTTAAAGAATCAACTCAGATCTTTAGCTATACCATGCAACAACTTCCTTACTCTTAGTAGCTAGTTAACTAGAGGAATTGTAGGAGTTCCTTCTAACTCTTTTGGAATAAGTACATTATTTTCCAAAGAAATAAGAATTAAGCATTCCAAGGAGCCATGTTCCAGATACTATGCAGACAGAGATGCATAGGTCTAAATACCACTCAGATGTTTCTTACACACTTAGCATAATATCACTGTAAAGACAAAATGTATCTTACTTTGTCAGACTTAAAACAAATCCAAAGTTATCACAGTCCATGTATACACAAATATTTATTTTCTAAGTAACAGTCCTATTAAGGATTGAATTTAGACATGTTAAATGTCAGTAAGCTCACTATCAATACTATTATTTGAATGCAACTGGAAATTTTCCTACCAACCATTTCAAACTATAAACTGACTTTAAGTAACTCCCTCCCAATTCCAAGCAAACATTTTTCTTGAAGACAGGAGTGCTAAAAGGTAACTTGTTAAAAGGGAAAATTGTGTTCTGGCTATTATACAAATAAATGCAAAAAATCCTTAACATTAACAAGAGAATCAACTTGCTATACAATCTCTGTTCTTGAAGTGCTTTTACCTTGAAAATGATCTTTCTAGATACTAAGAGTCATCTGGTTTTTAAAAGTATTATGGCATATGACCTTCTTCACAGAAAAAAAAAAAAGAGTATGTTATATTTTAGAAAACTTTGAATGTTCTTTAATGACCTAGCTGAGCCAAAACAAAGTTATACTAGAGGAATGTAAGATCTGAGGGTTTTTATTTTCTTATATACTCTATTACCATTGACTGGTTCAATTTAATAACTTTGCTAACTGATATCCAACAGCATGGGCATTTTATAAAATGAATTATAACATTTAGATTTTTCCTAAGTTTGGAAAAGCCTGATATAGACAAAAAGTACAGAGTTCACCATTTAAGGCACACAAAGCTATATAGAGTAAGCCACAAACAAAAATCTCTGCTAGAAAATCTGGAAACAAGATTTCTGTATTTGTTATGTACTAATATTTTTGGCATAAATAGGAAGAAATTTGATAAATTTCACAATTTCTAAAACTCATCAGAATCTCGATACCTTTATACAGCAGTTTCTTGGAACTTTTCCTTTTTGAAGGGATTAAGCACTTTTAAAAACTAAATGAGATGTCCACCCAATCCATAAAGTCATTAAATTATAAGTCAGTTTCAGGGACTAATTCAGAAATATTCAGTTAACCCAAAGGAATGAGAAAAAGGACAAAACTTACAGAGCCTAACAACAAATGAGACAAGTCTAATAAAAAAAGGGGTGTTATTTAACTATAAGTTCTTCTTGGAACAGAATGAACTAGCCCTTTATACTCACTACACATTATACTACATTGCCTTATTTAATTCCATTGCAAAACTGTAGAAAGAGACATGCCATTTCGTTTAACTCAAGGTTCATACTTTAAAAAGCTGTGGTGGGGACTGACAGACTTCAATGATATCTCTCTTTTTTTTCAGCTTTATTGATATACATATAAGATCTCTAATAAAATGTTTCTGGATAAATCTGAGAGGACTTTATGATGCTTTCAGTTAATGAGACTTGTTTTTAAAGGGGGAGACTTATTTGCTCCAATATCAATTCTCTACAGATGAGAACTGATACTGTATTAAGTCTCACATTTTTATTAACTGGTTAGTTAAAACTTACATTTAAAAAGAAAGAAACATTGAGTTGGGTCTGTTTTAAATTGAGCTCAAAAATACACCAGACTGGAGAAGTTATTACATATTCTATGGAAGAAATAATTCAAACTTGAATTATCCACATGAAGCATTAAAACAAAACAAAAGTATAGCACATTAACAAAGACAAGAGAACTTTCTTTTTCTGGTGGGTTTTTTAGGGGGAGGGGGATGGAGAAAGACTTTGTAATCTCCCTTTTCAATCATAAGCAAACCCAAATTGTTTTACTTTCATTCTTTTTTAATAAGAAGAAGTATTTCAAATTCCTCCAATCAACTTTATGAACTAATCTCTAATTCACAGTAAAGGCAGTTCATCCAGATTTCATGGCACACTTTACTATAAACGCTCAAATCTTTACAATCTTTTAAAATTGGCTTTGTGGTGCTTTGGTAAACTTGTTCAATAGTGACCTAAAATTAAATATAAGGTAAAAAGAGTATGTGGTTGTTGGGACAGTAGAGAAATTGGTCTTATTACATCACAACTCTGTTTAGGATTTTCTGTTACTGGTCACTGTTAAATAAATTGTTTCCAAGTATTTAATGGATAAATGCTGTTCTATGGTCACCAAAAAGGCCTGCCTTCCTTAAAGAGTAGGTAAAGAAAACAATCATTCTCTGGAATTTTGCTTTTGCTAAGAGCGGACAGAGAATGAAGCTGTATTTGCTCTTCACTCTCCTATACTTGAAAGGGAAAACACAACAAGGTTGACACTTTCCACATTCCTCACAGTATTCTGGGGCCTATTCCCAAGCTCTGTTTGGCCCTGCTAAGCTAGTTAGGAGCACCGAAGACAGGATAAAAGGAAAATCAGAAGGACTATTCCTACTGATAAACGCATATACATATACATTTTCAATAAAATTTTAAAGTATGAATTTAGTAGTCTTCAAAATGTTACCACCATACCACAGACCTCAGCAAAGCGGCAATACATTAATTTTTATCCTCAGTTTCAATTCTTTAAACTTCAAGGAACCAAAAGGAAATCAAATTTTCAAAACACACAACTGTAAGGAAAGGTTAAGCCTTTATATTTCAATTAAGAATTTCAAATGAAGAACTTAAGTCATTAACCTTGATCTTAACAAGTTACTTGATATGATTAAAGTTAAGAAAAAAAGTAGAAATCCCCATCAACCACTGACTCTAGGTTTAAAAAATATTAATTACAACTCCTACAGTATCATGATAATTCCCAAGTTATCAATGAGAAAAGGAAAATTATGAAAGTCAGAAAGCAGCTGATTGTCAGTAGTATCAGTCTCTACCCTCTTTAACCCATGTGAAGTTTAAAGACATTGTGGTAGAAGAAAAGGAATCACACTACTTCTAATGTTCATAAAACTCTCCATGAAAACATTTAAAGAAATTCCCTTATTTCACATTTAAAATTAGTTCTATCAATAGCCAACAACCTAAGGGTTTTTTTTTTTTCTATTATGTCACTACTCTGTGCATTTCTAGTGATGTTATAGACAAGTTTAGCAGATTTATACAGGTTCTCTTTAGTTAAACATTAATTGGTTCATATGCCAGAAGCTGTTAAACCAAGCATTTAAAAATTAGAGCTGTGCTGGGGAAAAAATGACCTACAAAAAGAACTTGAGAGATATTTTCTGCCTTTGAGATAGTTTCACAGCCTAAAACTTCAAAAAGCAGTGGAAAAGTAGAATTAGTTATTTTGCTTAATTAATTGCTTTCTCACTTGGATATTAATCAACATAGCATCAAGTCTAAAATTCAGCTATTAATAATATTATTTCCTCAGTAGTCATCACTTACAGGAAAAGATTCTGAATTTACATAAAGTAAAAAACAAACTTAACAGGAAAGATATTAGGGCCTGTTTTTACACCGTTGAGTTAAATGAAAACACAACTAAACCTATGAAGGCACTATTATAAACAGCAATCCACATCCCACCCCATAACCTCAAAAAAAAGAGTTCTGCTAGGAATTGAGAATTATGCTATGGCCCTTTAGAAAAAGTAATCAAAGAAACTATAACATTACAAAAACTGAATTATGATCTCTACCCATATCATATACATATATTGACATCATAAACTACTTGTCAGCAATACCACAAAATCTTCTAAACTGTAAGAGTACTAGTCTTTGAAAAAGCCTACTTAACCACTCTACAGTTTAAATAGTCAAAACATTTACTACACCAGTGGTTCTTAAAAATTGACTGCACTGGCATAATAACATGGGGCTTGTTAAAATACAGTGCTGGGCCACCCCCGACCCTAGGGTTTCTGATTTGCTAGGTCTGCGGGGCCCCACAGTATGCACTTCTAAACAACTTCTCAGGTAATCTGAGGCTGCTAGTCCTGGGACCACCTGCTGAGAGCTACTGGCCTAATTATTAATGGAACATCAGCACAGCCCTAACCAAAAATTTGGTCAAGATGCATGTAAACAAATAAGGATAAAATAGTTTAATGCTCAGAAAGAATGCTGATAGCTTCACCCTTATTACATCAAAACATCTACATCTGCTTCATGATCTTCCTCGGTCACTTTCAAGGACAGCACTTCCTCATTCAGGAAGAGCCCACTGAGCCGCTCCTTCCGAGCCTGCCTCTGCTCCTTCAGCTGCCTCTTGCGTAAGGCCTTCTGCTGCAACTTGCGCTGCTTGGATCGCTTCTGTTGAAATAAAAATTTGTTTGTCAGTAAGTTTTAGTGCTGGCATATTCACTCCCAAATATTTTATGTATCAAATATCTATTTTCAGAATTTTCAGAGATGTTCAAATTCCTCTGCAGTGTGACCCTGGTTCCACTGGCTTAGACTTGAAAATGATCCTTCCAGATTCTATTTTTGGTATTTGACTAGGGAATCTTCTGATAAGGAAGGGTAGAAACTTGATCATTTTGACTAGTTATAGCTAACTAATCATTTCAAAGACTTTTTCAAATCAAACTAAGGAACAATGGTGTCAGTGCAGAGTGAACACACAGTGAACAATACTGAACACAAATGCAGAGAACATTTCCAAAATCTCTAATGCATATGCTTTTATGATGCTTTTCATCCAAAAGCATGAGCACTTTTAGAGACCATGAAAGAATCATGTCTTTTTCGTATTAGACAGTGTTTTAAAAAGCCATTAGAAACCCAGTGGGTACTCTATTTCTCATCACTGGTGAACTGATTTCAAAAAAGGAATGACCACATATCCAGAAGAATCCCTTGGCAACCAACAAAGCTGGTTCTGTTTCTGCTGCTTCAGTAAAAGCCAGAAAAGGAATCTTTATGTATCTTCTAGTTGCCACTAGGTTTCCAAAGAGTTATAAAAATACCTTTATCATTCTTAAATTGGCTCAAGACTGTCACCATTGCAAGGAACTGAATTCCTCTGCTAAGCATTACAGAACCTTACATGTACTCATACCTCCTATTTTTTATATGCCCAACAATATTATACAGAATTTGTTCAACCGTGAAAAGACAGAAAATAAAGAAAGCATCGTTACATTTTTTTAAAAGGGCTAACAAGAAACAGTCAAGACTAATAAAGCATTAAGAATGCATTTAACACACACACAAGACAGAATATTCTTAGGAGCTAATAAGCAGCAAGATAGTGGCATCTGCTCTGTATTGAGTTGTAGTCAGTACTGCAATCCTGAGACTCACTCATTGTTATCATCAATTTATCTTACTTAAAAGAGACACAAAAATCAGATGAAATCAAACATTGCTGTGGGTCAAAACAGCATTCCAAAGCAATCAGCCTAAGGGGCCTCGTTCAACAGCAGAGCACCCTGCTTATTCACTTTAAACCAAAACCCACAGTCACCTAGACAGCAGGGTAAGTTTAACTCTGAAGAAATTTACATGGAGTACTAATGTTAGTATTGACAGGTAAAGTTTTGTACTGATTAGACATTTTACTTTTGAATCCCGGATCCGCTCCGCTGCACTTGCAGAAAGGTTGCTGTCACTGTGTGCTCGACTCATGTTGGCACTGGAGTTTGAAGCAGAGTTTCCAACACTGGACCCACTGCTGCTTGCAGAACTGACCATGCTGGCACTGCTGCTGCTGGCACTGGCACCACTCACTCCACTGGTGCTTGCACAACTGAAGTTGCTTCTCTTCCAGGCCTCTCTGGCAGGCCGCTGGCGAGGGCCATGCTCCTTGATATAGTTTCTGACCTTGGAAAACACAGACAAAAATTAGTCAGTGTTGTTCCTTGATATCCTACCCTCAAAATCATGGAGAAAAGAATATTGTACTTAATTTAAAAGGCTGTCAAAAGTGCTACAAATGTACATAGGTATAATATAAGGACAAAAGAAATCCCAACAGTGTTCAAATTCTAGAATACATATTACGGAGCTAGATTTTAAAAGCACATAGAAAATATACTTAGTAAATGGAAGGCTACTGGCCTTCAGAATTTAGGATTATAGGATAATAGCACTCAGGAACAGAAACTAACAATAAAACAGATGAAATGAGGCATTTTTAAAGGTCTCCACTTAAGATGATTTAACTATGTTATATCTAACATTAGGGTGTTTCACGAATCTTAGCTAGGTACTCACAGTACCTGTCTTCAAATCCAAGGCATCACTTTACCATACTAATGAAAAATGGGCTGGTATACAGAAAATTATAGTATGTCTATTGAGAAAAATACTGAACTGAGATGAATGTTTTGTAAATGATGATGAATACAAAAAAAAAAAGTTTAAGTTGAACATAACTATTCATTTAGTATATGCCAGAGAAAAGAAGAGCAGTAAAGACTGTTTTTAGGAGATATCAGAAATGT
>PVJL010008060.1:20977-70796 GCA_004026885.1 Lyroderma lyra
GGAGGGGGTGGGAGAGGAGGGGGGGAAGCTAAATATAAGGGGATGGAAAGAGGGGTCACATTAGGTGGTGAACATATTATGCATCAAGTTGACAATGCACTGTGGAATTGTATGCCTGAAACCTATGTAATCCTTGCTAACAGATGTCACCCCAATAAGTCTAACAATAAAAATGAATTAAAAAAAAAAAAAAAAAAAAGAAATGTGTATCTCAGATTAGCAGAAGGAAAAATTAATTACATTTTAACCTACTCAGGCTCAATCACTGCCTAAGACTACTCAAATCCTTCAGCTTGGATGTTTATTCAAGTACACCTCTCAATAATTAGCATTTTGATTCTGTCAACCAGTCTTTTGTAAGGAGAGTTAGAATACTTGTAAATCTGTACTTTACTGTAACCATCCTTCATGTGCTGAAATCAAGTTTCAAAGCCCATACAACTAAAATGCAGATTCTAGAGTGATATGATCCCAGAAAGGTACTGCCAGGTAAGATGTACATAAAATCTCTTAAAACCATATGCTCTCAAATATTACCATCACTTTTTCTAATGTTACATTGGACAAAAGTGGTTTTGACCTTCATGATCTATGTATTTACATAAGATTATTCAAGTATACATGTTATAACACAATGGTATTTTTAACAGCTGAACATACCTGCTTCAGTTTTTCATCTGTGAGACAGTTAAGTTCAATAATAAACTCACTGTCTGTAGGAGAGATCTGAGCAGAAGGATCAATTATTTTAATAATGTCAAGTTGCTCCCGAAGACCCATCTCAGTACTGACTTTACGACTCAGGTACTCAATATATTCCACCTATATAATGAAAAATCATAAACAAGATCAATGCCAAAATTTCTGATCATTTAGTATTCATTTATAATGTGTTTTAAATATCTTAATAACTTAATTTATAGTTGTTCCTTGCAAAACAATTAGTTAAAGCTTAAATTCAGATTTACTAAGCAATCCACATTCACACAGTGACTTTAAACAGGCAAAAAAAATTGAGCTTCACATATTCACCACACATATGCTTTTAATTAAGAATGTCGAGATTTCTACCTGTTCATCATTGGTCATTGCACTCCAAGGAAGTTCATCTAAATTCCGGTGCTTGTTTTTCTTTTTAGGAAGCAAACAAGGTGAACTTGGAATACTGGGTATGACATCAGAAAGTACATCACTCCCACTAGCAATATCACTGCCTGGTAACTGGATAAAAATAAGGAGAAGTGGTATAGAAAGCAAGAATTTTAATAAATACATTTTAAGTACCACAAGATATGGTATACTGATTAGAAATTACTTTAATAAAAGACCAAGACAAATTTGGAATAAGAAAACATTAATTCTGATCCACTCCTATTTTAGACAAAACAGCAACATCAATATATGCTTTATATAATATATAATCATTTATTCAACAAGAGATATTTTCTGAAACTTTAAAATCATAATCAAGACTTGTTAAAATGCTAACACAAATCAATCATCATTAAGTTGTTTAATTCATAATGTGATGTATGCTATGGCCCACACAGCATAATGAAAAAGGAGCACTGGTCTCCATCTCAAGAGACCTGAGTGATCTGCCATTAGTGATTTGCCAGACACTGTGCTAGACATAGTGCCAATATAAAGACAAATAAATCATGGATCTTGTCCTCAAGTCTGTATTAACAATCTCAAGACAATTAAAATAATTCAAACTATGACATTAATATAAAACAAAAACACTTTAAAGATCAGAAGTACTACAAAAGAAAAAAATTTTTAAATGTTAAGACATGATGTGTAGACAAAGGAAAAATGCAAGCAAGCCTAATACACAGAAAATCAAATCAGTTTAAAGTGAGATGGACAGCAAACATACGTGGTATAATTTTACACAGCCTATTAAAAGCCAGTTAGAATGAATTTAATTTTTAACAGCTTTAGTGAGTTACAACTGATATACAAAGAGTTGTACATATTTAACGTACACAATTTGATAAGTTTGGACATTTGCATACTTGTATACCCATATACCCATGAAACTATTACCATAATGAAGGTAATAGGCATATCCAGCACCTCCAAAACTCAGAAGGCATCTACTTTTAAATAAGTGTGTTTCAGTCATTCATCAAAAAGATAAAATCTTTTCCACAAGGAACACATAATTTTCCAAGATAATACTTTTGTTTTTACAAGATATAAAACGGAAACTTTTTGTTGCCATTGTTTGGTTCTATAGACTTCGCAGTTATTCTGAACTCTGGAATGAATATTATGCTTTTGAAGTTACCAAAAGAGAAAAACTACGTTTGCCATGAGGATTACTGTAATCACATGTATTTGGTCTCCTATTGTACCCACAACACTACTAATAGGTACAAGGGGATTCAAAGAAGTGTAAGTCATACACTTAGCATTATATTCTATTTGAGAAGATAATACAATAACATAAACATACAATTATATGATACGGCCACTGACAAATGTTAGATTTGAGATGACAGGTCATCATTGGAAATATCTAACAGTGATTTGAAGCTACATGATTAAAGTTCAGCAGAGCTAAAAGGGAGCCGGCATTGGAGAGTCAATCACATAGAAGAGAGGAATTAAACCACAAAAATGGGGTTGATCAATATGCAAGGTGACCATGATGCTTAGAATGAAATTGTCCAAGTTAACTACTACTCTTAAAAACCACATTTTCACTTTGACAGGCATTAATGAATCCAAGTTCACATGAAACTTCTAACAATTTGTGTGACTTCTTTTATAACTACACTGCTTGAATTGTTCACCCATAGCCCTAATATTATCTAATCATGTCATAAAGGATAATCACTGAATGCATATGTGAAGGCCATCTCTTTTTCAGCTTTTAATGTCAAAAAATAAGATGTTTTTCCATTTTCCTTTTGAAAGATTTCAAATCACATTACTACATTAAAGATCTCCCTAAAAGAAAATGAGACACTCATCAGATAAAAGGCATCACTACTTCAAACTCCTTTGATAAATTAGGTAGAGAAAGAAATTCTCAAAATACCCATATTCTCAAAATTTAGGAAAAAATCTCATCTAAATCTTCAGCAACTATCTAGTAGGGGTCAGACTATGTTAAGCTTTTAAATCTATGTCTTTAATTGTGTTTATGTGTTTGTTTCGGGGAGGAAAGAGGAGGTTAAAAAAGGCAACTAGTAATTATTTGGCCACATTTTCAGGGAGAAGTATTAATAAAAAGATCCCAGAGTTCAAATCCCAGATCCACTGCTCACTAGCTGTGTGATCTTTTGGAGGTTAGTTCGCTTCTTTAAGCCTCGGGGTCTTCAGTATGAGTTATGGTCAATGTCATCCATCTTGAAGGATTTTGTTAAAAGGCGTAAATGAGGTAACATGACCGGCACATAGTTAACAATAAATAAATACACACATTTTGCTTTTTCTATCTCTCGCCATGGTTTTGGACCCTTAAAACAGAAGGAAAAAAAAAAACATAGGATGAGGTTAAGGATACCAATATGACTAAAACAGAAAATCATGCTAGGGATCTGAAAGCTAAAAGAAGAACCAGAAACTTTTATATGACATGTAGAAGTAAGCCATTATCGTGCCTAAGTAGAAGTTATGACATTGGTCTTGAGGGAAGATGCGTTAAAAAGCAGTAGGGGGACAAAACAGAATGAAAGAAGACGGGAATTAGACAGGAAACTCTTGTTTGAGCTAGGCCTGAACTAAGATAAGCAAAAATGGAAAGAAAAATGAGAACGGAGAAAATTTCTAATGAAAAACAATTTACAAGGCTGTTTATAACTGAATGGAAAAGGATAATAGTCAGAAGACCAACATAAGAGCAGAAGAAAACTGGCGACATTTCAGTCATACAACCCATCCAGAGTGATGCACTTGAAACACCTCAGTTTTGACAGCAAGAGACCTGAAGCAATGTTAAAGATGTTCTAGTTTAACACCCTCATTTTACAATTAAGAAAAAGTGATGGCCAGGGAGGGTCACACTGATAGCAGCGAGATCCAAAGTAGGACAGAAGTCCAGTGCTTTTGACTACCCAAGGACATCTTGCCTTGCAGGATTTTGGCATGAGAGAAAAATACAATCTGGGATATGGTAAGTTTGTAGTGATAACTAGAGAGTCGAGTATTATACAATAGTCCTTTGAAATGACAATAGTCATTTCTCACTACACTCTAAGACATGTCACAAAGCAGAGTCTATTTTTTCCCACTTTAACTGGAAGTTTCATTACTGATCAACAACTCAGTATCAGATAATAGGTTAACATTAAATAATAAGGCCATCCAAGTGGAAATGTCAAGTTGTCAATTGGAGATATGAGAATGAGAGCAGCAGATGTACATAACAATTAATTGTATGGACTCCTGTATATTTATTAGATGAGCAATTTTCCATTTTATAACTGGTAATATATTTCAAGATAAAAATGCTTAATAATTCTCATCCTGTATGTTTCATAGACAACAATATTTGGTATATTTGTATTACAATCACTAATTGTGACATTTAGGGATAATCAAATCAAACCTCTGCCATATTTTCTGCAGTATACAGCAAAATTTTATGAACAAGTTCATTTCTTTAACAGCTGATATGTAATTTCAAATTGCACCTCTAGGTTTTAAGTGTGACAGCTGAATTGCTCACTCTTTAAAATTTCTATGTTCTTCTGCTCAACAGCAAAATAATTTCTCAAGCTCTGAGATTAGTCAAATATATCTTTAATAATAAAAGGACAGCAAGCAAAGAAAAGTATCAGCAAAGCAAAATTCTTCAAGGCTACTTCAAATGCTAAATTGCTACTTCCTTCTAAGGTTAAAATCCTGCCTTATTAAGTAGTTATTGTTTCTCTTTCCAGAATCTATGAATCATTTACTTTGAAACAGTTACTTTAGTAGTAACTGAAACATTTGTTTAAAAGAAAGATTTCAATAGGTGCTTTTTAGTCACAACAGAGGTAACACAAAATTTTAACTATAGTCAACAATTTTTAATCTGTATTAATCCTAACATATAATTTGTAATTATCATCTTGGATAATATACTGCTCATCATCATGAAGTCCTATAAAGACAAAAGAGCATTTTAAACCTTTCAGCATATTTAAATAGCAAATATCCATGGCAACAGAGTACCCACATTCCAATTTCTTAAGTGGGAAAACATTATTATTAAGGCAGGCCTGATTTTTGTTCCAATGTTGTAGTCAGACATACACATGAACAATGAGTGGTTGAAGACAGTTCTCCTCTCTATTCATGAAAAGAGTGAAGAAGTTAGCAATAAAAATAAAAAAAGTCTGCCACTTTGTAACATTATAATAATGCTAAATACATCATATGACATAAGCAGAAACAATTTCTCAGAATTATCAGGACTCCATCTAATTACACTTTATTAAGAATCCTTGTAATCTGAATTTAAATACAAAGTGTGCACTTAAAAAATGAGGCACTGAAGAAAGAGGTACCCACACAAAGATGCTCACTGCTATGTTATCTTTAATAAAAAAAAATACATAGGAGAATGGTTTTACAAGTTCTAACATGTCTAGTACCATTATGTAGTCATTTAAAGAGTCATTACGAAGATCATGTAAAAGTTTATATGTTAAATGAGAAAATCTTCTTGCAATATTTTATTCAGAAGAAAAGGGAACACTTCCTAACTCATTCTATGAGGCCAAAGCCATACAAAAACATCACAAGAAAACTACAGAACAAAGAAAATTTCTGAATACAGATGTAAAAATCCTCAACACCGTACTAGCAAACAAAATCCAACAGCATATTAAAAGGGTTATATACTATGATGAATTAGGAGTAATTCCATGAATGCAAGCGTGGATCAACATACAAAAATCAATCAATGCAATATATATTAACAGAATGAAGAAAACAAACTGTGTGCTCATCTCAATAGATGCACAAAAAGCATGTGACAAAAACCTAACACCTTTTCAGATAAAAACACTGAACACACTAGAAACAAAAGGGAAAAAAACTCAATATGTTAAAGGGCATTTGTGAAAAAGCCTACAGCTAACATTACAGTCAATGGTGAAAGACTGAAAGTATTTCGTCTAAGATCAGAAAAAAAAAAAAAAAACAAGGATGCCTTATTTTGCCTCTTCTATTCAATGCTGTATTGGAGATCTAGCGAGAGCAATTAAGCAAGGGGGGAAAAGCTATACAGATTGAAAAACAATAAGAAAAACTATCTGTATTCACAGATGACATGATGTTAAATATAGAAAACCGGAAAGAACCCACACAGAAAAATAAACTATTAAAACTAACAAATGAGTTTAGCAAAATTGCAGGATACAAAATCAAATTACAACCTGGAACCTATGTAATTTTTACTAACCAATGTCACTCCAATGAATTTAACAATAAAATAAAAAAATAAGCTGTATGTATATATGAGTAAAATAGAAACGAATAATATAAAAATGAAATTAAGAAAACAGTTCAATTTACAACTGCATCAAAAGAATGAATATTTAGTAATAAGTTGAACCAGGGAAATACAATACTTGGACACTGAAAACTACAAAACACCACTGAAAGAAACTAACAAGACCTAAATAAATAAAGTCATTTCATCCCATGTTCACAGACTAGAATATTTAATATTGCTAAGATGCCCATACTTCTCGAATCAATCTACAGGTTCTATGCAATCCTTATAAAAATCCTGACTACTTGCATAAAACAGACAACCTAATCCTAACATTTATATTGAATTGCAAAAGGGACTGACCTGCCAAAAAAACCAAAATAATCTTGATAAAGAAGAACAAAGTGGGAGAACTCGCACTTCCTGATTTCAAACCTTATTACAAAACCAGAGTAATTAAAACAGTGTGGTACTGGCATAAAGACAGAAATATGAGAGCTGTCTGGAAAGTATCCAGCCACATAATATGAAAAATAGGCATTTATGGTTGGAATTTTTATGGACAGCTGTTAAATATATGTATATGGAATAGAATTGGGAGTCCAGAACTAAACCTATACATCTACGACCAATTCATTTTCCACAAAGGTTGCAAGACCATTTGATAAAGAAAGAATATAGCCTCTTCAACAAATGGTACTGAGACAACAGGATATCTACACATAAAATAATAGATTTGGGCCCCTATCTCACACAATATATAAAAGGTAACTCAAAATGGATCACAGACCTAAATTTAAGAACTAAAATTCGAAAATTAAGAAGAAAATAGGTAAAAATCTACATAACCAATGTTTTACATATGATATCATAAGCACAGCATTCAAAGAAAATAAAACAGATAAAGTGGATTACATTAAAATTAAAAACCTTTGTATGTCAAAAGACACTTATCAAGCAAAAAGTCATTATCAAGTGAAAAGACAAACCAAAGAATGGGAAACATTTTGCAGATCATGGATATAATAAGGATCTAGGTAGTAGCCATGATATATAAAGAACTTTTAAAATTCAACAATAAAAGACAAATAACAATTTAAAAATGGGCAAAGGCTTTGAATAGACATTTTATTCAAAGATACACAATCAATCAATAAACACATGAAAAAATGCTCGTCATCAATAATCATTAGAGAAAATAAAATGAAAATCACAATGAGATACCACTTTACAGACAGTAGGATGTCTATAACCAAAGTCAGACAATATCAAGTATTGTCTCTAAGAATATGAAGAAATTGGAACTTTCATACATAGTCACATATGGCATGTTTCAGTCAATGACAGACCAGATATATGAGGGTGGTCCCATAAAATTATAATGGAGCTGTTTGCTGTGGTTTAAATATATAGTACATATAATTAATTATGTACAGTATATAATACTTGATAATAAATGATCATGTTGACTATGTTATTGGTTATGTATTTACAACACTGTACTTTTCATCATTATTTTAGAGTATACTCTTTCTATTTACGAAAAAAAGGATTGCTGTAAAACAATATGCTATGTCATGCTGACAGCAGCTTCATACTTCTTGTGTTTACCTCACCTCTCAATTGCATCATTTCCTCTAGTGCTTGATTTAATCTCCTCATCTTATACAGTAAAACGCTGTATAGAACCTGACCATGATGGCATAATTATCTCAGGCTTCCAGCCTCCCCTGAAAAAAAATATTTCTTGTTTAAGCCACCTAGTCTATGGTATTGGTTATGGCAACCTGAGCTAAGACAGGAATGAATGGATGAACCTTGAAAACAACATGCTAAGTGAAATAATTCAGACACAAAAGACTACATATGAGTTCATTATATGAAATGTCCAGAAAAGAAAATCCATAGAAAAAGTAGATTAGTGACTGCTAAGTGATGGGGGCAAGGGGAACTGGGACTATCTGCTAATGGGTATGGATTACTTCTTGGGGTGATGGGAATGTCCTGGCAATGGCTGCACAGTATTGTGAATATATTAAAAATTGCTGAATTATATACTTTAATATTATTTAAATGGTGAATGTTATCTCAATTTTTAACATTTAAATAATAATTTTTTATCTAAATTATATTTACAACTTTGTATAAAATAGAACCCTATGAAATTATATAAAATATAAAGAGTTGTAGATTATTTATTTTCTCTTTAAAAACTCTTAATTTTCAGTATAGCATTGTTTATAACAAGAAAAAACTGAAAATCTGAATATCCATTATTAAGAAAATAATTAAATTATGATGCAGCTATCAAAAAGAATAAGATATATTGGTTGAAAAAAGCAAAGGGCCAAAGAGTGGCTGAAGTATGATTCCATTTGTGTTTTTAATCCTACACAAACATACTCGTACCTGCACAAGCTCTTAACAATGCTAACTAACTACCGTGGAGTGGGACTTGGAGACTCTTATTTTTTTATATTTTATATTACCTTAATAAAAATGTTTGAAATAAAGTAATATTTGATTCCTCTTTTGTAATACAACTTTTAAGTATTTAAATGGCTTTCAAACAAAGTGAGTATTGAAATACACGAATATAACATTTGCCATATGCAAGGAAAACTTCTTTAAATGTTACTGTCTTTTTACAATCAGAAAATATGCTTCAATAACACAATCTACATTTTGTGATAGACTGCACTTATACAGCAGCATTTCCAAACATTTGCCACAAAACCATTTTAACATGGTATCTGTGCGACAAGAAGAAAAAACACAGTCAGGTGAGAAACATCTCTACATATGGAGAGAACACAAAATGAGAAATTATATTGTATTTCAGATAATAATACTCAAAATTATGTATTGAAGATAATAATGGTCTGTGACCCTAGATATATAACATGACCCTGCTATAAGGATACTGTGACTATAAGGACATGAAGTTATTTATTGTAATATTAGGGAGAGTTAATTTGCTTTGATTTATGCATAGAAAGGTACTGAATATATAATAATGGGAACATTATACAAGTATTAAATTACAGGAAAATCTACAAAAAGGTATCTATAGCATCAGAAGCCGAAAAGGTACATTAACAAAAATAAAGACTATATATATTCCATCTAATTCTTAACGTGGTCAGAGAATCTGCAGGATTGAATAAACACTGGAGTAATTTGTCTTGAAGTAAAGATGAAAATATCAAAATAGAAAGTCATACTTCTACTTAGAGAGTAATGATGGCAATATAAGGAAAAGAAAAACCTACCTGCCATTCAAACTCGCTATCTGACCAATCCCAGTATGTGCTAATAGAAGAAGAGACATCACTGCAGACACTCCCCTCAGGGAACAAATCAAAAGAAGTGAAGTCTTGATCATCTAACAGAGAATAGCAATCATCTTGATCTCCAACAGAAACTGATGAAAACAGCTCCTCACTGCATTCTGAGCTGGCAACACTTGTTCCACAAGAAGTTAAGTTCCACCTTAAAAACACAACACAAAAGAAATCACAACAGAAATTACAGAATCCATCCAATTTAAAGGTATTAATAGGATTATTTATGAGGAATAGAAGTATGTTTTAGGTATGATAGTGATATTGTGATTATTTCCAAAAGAGACCTTATTTTTTAAGAATATATACTAAAATATTTATAAATAAAATATGCCTTGAATTTGTCTCAAAACAGTAAGGAAGGGGTTGGTAAATGAGTAAGGATACTGATAAAGCACATTGCCATACGTGAAGGATTGTTGAAGCTAAGGGTATGGGGGGTTCATTGCACTATTCTCTCTACGTTTGAACCAGTCTGAAAACTTTTATAATAAAATATTTTTAAAGAAAAATGTATTTAAATTAGGAATGAAGTAAAACATTCACCTCCAAACAAAACTCATACCATAGTGGTCATGAGTAAGCTCTGGACTCAAACTGAGTTTAAAATCTCACTCTGTCACTTGCCTGCTGTTTGATCTTACCCTCTCCGAGCCTGTGTTCTCATTTTTAAAATGCAGTTACTGGGAAGATTACATGAGAATACATACATAGCACTTAGCAGACATAAAAAGTTCTCAATACATGCCAGCTATTAATATTATTATTATTAAAAGAAGAGGGTAGCCATTGCAGGGCAGAGAAAAGCACCAAAAAAGTACACAGGCAGAAAGGAATTCAAAAATGTTTCTTATATTTAAAAACTTTTACATACCAACATTATACAGGATCATTGCAAAGATGGTGGAATAAGGAGTAATTAAGATTAAAATGACCAATAATACCCAGCAATAACTGATCCATAATATTTTGGTACTTTTTCTGCATGCACATATACAGGGTCTGGCAAAAGTTAAACATTTCACCTAAAATGTCACCTAAAGTGTGCTTGAGTATGATATTGTTATATTACAAAATTACGTGCTTATGACTTTGTAATAAAATATTTGGTATAGATTACCAGCTCATAAAAAGAGGTGTTATTTGTGTTGGACCCTGTATTTTTTTCATGGAATCAGCATTCTGCATGTATTTTAGTATCAGCTTTTTTTTTTTCATTTAACATTATATACTTCACATTTCCCCAAGTATATTACTTGAAAACCTTTTAATGCCTATTTAATATTCCACTGATTAAATGTATCACAATTTATTTAACCTTATTCCTTCAATAATATATATTTAAGCTGTTTACAATGTTTTTGGTATTACCAATAATACTGAGATGAAACTTTTTATTTGTAATTATTTATCCAAATGCATGATCTCTCAGGATAGATTACTTGAAAGTACTGAGTCACAGAATATAAACACTTCTAAAGGTCACAGTATACGTAGTCAAATACCTTTCTGAAAGGTTGCACCGATATACAAGGGCTGTCCAGAAAGTATCCAGTCATGTAATATGAAAACTAGAGGCATTTATGCCTGGAATTTTTTTTTCCAGACAGCCCTTATACACTCCCCAAAACTGTATATAATAGTGCTCATTTCACCACAACCTTACCCACACTGGAATTTTCATTTAAAAAACATGCTTATATCAAATTTGTGTGTGTGTGTTTAGTTCCCTGTCTGGCAATTGAACCCAGGCTGCGGCGTTGAGAGTGCTGAAGCCTAGCCACTACACCACCAGGGAACCCCCTGATATCCATTTCTAATTCTTTGATTACTGGAAAGATCAAAATTAAAAATATTTATTAATCATTTTGCTATAGCATTTTTCTCTTGTTAATGTTTTCCTTAATGATTCTATAAGAGTTCTTTATGCATTAAGGATATTAATATTTTGTCTGTAGTATTTGTTGAAGGGTTGTAAATTTTTCTTTTTTGATTCTTGAAATCTACAAATCTGTTTCCTTTTATAAATTTCCACTAGCTTTATACCAGTAATCAGATGGTCTTCACTGCTTTGGCAGTAGCCTAGGAAATTAATCCTTAAGATAATGATTTGGCATATCCAATACTAATAAGGTTCTGAAATAGACTTCCTGAATAAAAGCTTCTTATTTACCTATTAGGTTGTTTCTCACCTTCATTACATCCAGTTTTTTCTTGAATTGTATTATGTATTTCATTTTTTAACTCTCCCTCTTATTTTGTATAACTAACCTTAAATCTGAAGTTTTTGATTTACAAAATTCAGTCAACCCAACAAATTTCATGGCACCTTTGGCTTTGAGCTAAAAGTAGAGTATTTTAAAGCACTGAAACACAAACACACAGACACACACACACTCTAAAGTATTATAGTTCAGTAAATGTAAAAGCAGATGTCAACAAACTTTTATAAGTAGGCAAAAATCTAAAATGTATCTAAGAATCCAAGAATATACCTTGTAATATTGCCTAGTTTCATCACATGCTTGCTAGGTAGGCAGTATCCTCATTTTTAAAAAACAACAAACCTAGGAGAAATAACCAAATTGACCAGGTCAACCAATAGGACAATATAAAAGCTGTGAATAGCAATTATAAGTTTGGTCCCGAACACAGGTAAATCATATCTACATTGTGTTCTGAGCAAACCATTTTTTTCTCTTGTGTCTTAAACTTGCATATGACTTTCTTAAACCTTTCTTCACTCACCCAATCAACAAACATTTAGTCACTACATTCTATGTGCTAAGTACTGTGTTAGATGCTAGCAAAAGCTGGTAAAAATTGTTTTTAACAACAATTTCTTTTCAGTTTGCCTAACTCTACAAGTAATATTAGCTTTCCTTTAAAAAAATATGCCCTATTTAGTAATCTAATGATTAGATCACTGACAAGGGAGTTAGGAATTTGCGGACATGGTTTATTATTGTCTCTGTGTTCTCACCTAAGGGCAAAATCAGTGTGTTTTTCAGATTTGCAACTCCATAACTTGTTCTGGGTATTCTTAGAACCCTTTGTTCTTTTTTCTTTTCTCTTCTTTTTTTTAACACTGGCAAGGAAATTGGGTTCATAATTGAAAGAAATAATTTACAAAATAGAAAACTAGTACTATTTACTACTTGAGGTTTTAAAAAAATTATATTATCATCTATTTTTCAAATATTATTTTATTACTATTTTAAGGCAATGTGGATAAAAACAAAGTAAGAAATACTTTAAGCCACTGTTGGTGAGAGTGATAAATTGGCATAATCTTTCTGAAAAGATATTTGGTAGTATATACCTATCAAGAGCTTTAAAAAGGTTCATTCCTTTGGAACGAGTTAATTGTCCTGCTAGGAATCTATTCTCTTCCCCAAAAACAAATTTGGAAAAAAAAAAGATGTCTGTACAAATATGTCCAGTTAACAATAGCCAAAAAAGGGACAATAAATGCCTTGAAACATGGGGAATAATTACATAATATACTTGAGTAACAAGTGTTTTCATAATCAGTAAAAATCATATTTTTTCAAACTATTTATTGAAAAGGAAAACACAATGTAAGTGCAAATAGCCTGGCCACAAATTTATATAGCCTGATCCTAATTTTTAAAAATTATATATGTATATAGAAAGAACATTAAAAGTAACAACATCAAAATACAGTTATTTTTAGTGAAAGGGATCGTGAGTGGTCTTCATAGTTTTGTATATGCCCACAATTTTCTGTAATGAGTTTTCATAATAAAAATTTAAATATGATTCTTTTCGGCTGTTCCGTCCGTTTTAAAAGTGTAACAAATGATCACTGTGTGCGTGTACTCAGCACTGAACTATTCAAATTCACAAAGCCTTTACATGTTATTCCACTAAAAATTGTTTATAAGACTAAGATCCTAGCTATAACCATAAAATTACTCACAAAGGAGACTTTTTCCACATCTTAAAGAAAAATGTTGAAAAGAATCCCAATGAAATGGGGTTTAACTCGATAACTAGGCTTGCTGCCTAAATTTTAATTTAAAAAAAAAGATAAAGCCAAGAACTTTTATCTGCAAGACTTTTCATGAAGAATACACAAAGAACTTTCAATGGTATTTTGGCTAAATTAAGAAAATCATGTGCACCATATATACATTCTTTTGCAGCTCTTTATCTCTTAGGTATTATCTCTCAGGATGAGAATCCAGGCAGTGAGCACTGTGGAATAGTCCTACCATCAGGCTAATGAAGTCATTCTAAATCCATGCCTTGCACTCATTCTCAGGGAAAAGACCCCTATCATCAGGTGTATGGATCACTGACTCCCTATCAGAATCCCCTTAAAGCCACCCTGACCCTGCCTATTCTTCTGGAGCCCAAAAGGACATCAAGGTCCCAAGTTAGAGCAAATGATACAACCCCCATACTCTACTTACTCAAATTCCCAACTCTTTTGCCAGTAAATTGTCTTGGGATCATTATACATCCCTCCTACCCCCTCTACTGTCTTGAAAATAATAACATTTCAGGTCATTTCTAAGGCTCATTCTTCCGTTTGGGCTACTAAGTTCATCCCATCCATCTCCTGTAGTCCCAGTCTCTCTTGTATTTTCAATTTATCCTTTTCCTGTGGATTGCTTCTAAGGCACTAAAATCTATATTCTTGGAACAGAAGAACCTAAACAAGACAAAAACAAAGAAACCTTCACTTTATTTTTTCAAATATTACCACATTCCCTCTACTTCCATTCCCTGATAAATTTATTGAAAAGTTTCATCTACTGTCCCAACCTCTGTAACCCAGTTCCACTCATGTCATGCTACTGGAATTTCTGTTCTGATTACTCCCAAATCTCCATTTCTAGCCTCGAGAGTTCTTCAAAGCCTGATAACCATTCTTGTTTCAACAAGTCCCCAAACCAAATTCCTCCTGCCTCTGTATTCTATCTCACTTCATGGAACGTGGTTCTCCTACCTGCAACTCACAGCTCTTTTCTACCTCTAATTCTATATCGAGATAGAACAACTGTGGGTGATACAAAAGGCACACAGTAGTCTTGGGGTTTTTCTAGTTACTGGTGATTGAAAACAGGGCTCTACAATCACATAACTGAGTAAGTGCTTTATACAATAGTTCATTTTTGTCTCCTGTCAATAGGGTGTACAAAAGTGAGGTACTGGCCGCCCACATGCTTTTCATAATTGCTCAATGTCAAAGTATTGGTGTACTCCTGAAAGATGAAGAGAATAACACATTGAGTAGTTCATATTAACCCCCTTCATCTCACAATTTAGTTACCAAAATCATTATAATCTTTTTTTCAATTTACTAAATGGCATCCTTTGTTTTGATGATGGTGGAGGCTGTGGTGGACAAACGCTAAGAGAAAATCCACAACTACATCAGAAAATCCTGTCCCCAAAACCAAAGAAAAATGTCTTCAACATTATGTGTATGTGTGTATGTATGTGTGTGTGTGTGTGTGTGTGTGTGTGTGTATTCCATAGTTCAATTTCTAAAATATTTAAGTTTATTTTTTGCTTATTAAAATTTATTTCATAATCCCAGACAAACCCTACTTGGTCATAAAATCCTAAAAGATACTCCTAGGAAAATATAAATTCTTAGGAAACCTGCTATGTTCATATAATAATTTATTTTCCACTGAATCTAGACCAGTGATACATCATAACTCACAAGTGACTCTAATCTGAACACTGCAAACATGCAACCTTAGGGATCCTAAGTAATACTGCCTGACTCTACTGATGAATGAAGGTTGCAAATGTAGCCCAGCGTCCAATAAACAGGCATTATTTAAACAGTCTCCACCGTTTTCTTATTGAGTAACAAGGAAGAAACAAAATAAAGGTAAATCAAGTATATATCCACTGACAAGTTTTCTCCTTTCAATGAAGTGTGTTTTATATGATTAAATCCAAAGCAGAATATCAGTACTCAGCTATTCAGATCTGATTTTTGGATTGTTGCTTGAGTTGGCAAATAATGTGAGGTGAAGAAAGAAAGTGACAAATCAAACTCAAAAATAAAAGAACTCCCTAAACTTTGCCCACATATATAATTTAGCTGTTTGCTTCTCCCTGAAAAGAAATGACTGGAAGTACGTGGTCCTCTCAAATATGCTTTTGAAGGACAAGAAAGCAGAACATTCCAGAAAGAGAAAAGACTCAGAAAGAAAGGTAGTCCAGGGCAGAAACATTACCTGTTGTGAGTCACATACATTAGACCTCCTACTGCCATTCCAAACCTTGTGAAAAGTAAAGTGGGAGAAAAGGGTTTTTAAAAAGCAGGCATAAACTAGGAAAAACAATGCTTGACTTGGAAACACTGAGGCTGAACAGGAACCTCCCTCTCTTATCTTCACTGCCCCATTTTGCACAACTTTGACTTTACCATGGTCTCTAAGAAAAGGAGTAGGAAAAAACAGGGGGAAAATGTGAAGGAGAAAGAATAGAACAATCTGTAAGAAATGTATTTTCTCCTTGCTTCAATGCACATCACCCCAACCCATCTTGACAGTGCTTACCCTCAGCTTCTGTCCCCACTCCCTTGCCCTCAGCATCAGAGCAAGCTAGTTCTGAAATCATTCCACTTTCCTGTATATATAACTTGCTCCAATGTTGCAAAAGTTAAATATTAAATTCTTTTATACTGCTTTCCAATGCAAACAATCTTAAGCACACTTGATTTCAGGAATATGTTACACTCATGTGACAGTCACCTCATGGGTTAAATAGGCTTCTGTGAGTTAGTCTAAAACTGTAACAACCATTTATAACATTGGAGTCATTAGCTCTGTTCCAAGTTTCAGCACGGGCTCCAGAGCAGTACTCCTGGTTTTGCTGAACTCAGTTTTCTGACCTTGAACTCAATCTTTTCTGTCTGGGTATCAGTTTCCTCATTTTTGCAATGAAGATTTGAAACAGTCATAACAAATTTACTACCACTTCTTTTACAAATGTGTTACATGCAGGTTCTGTGTGATTGTTTAAGTATAACACCTTGCTTCCAAACTATGTAACTTTCTTTTAGATAAGAATCATTTTTATATATTTCCTGCATCTGGTGGAAGTTCAGTAAATCTGTAGACTGATATAAGAGATGGCGGGGGACAAACAAAAGACATAAAAATGTGGAAGGTTTTATTCATGCTCATATTGTAAACTGAATCAGAAATCAAAACTAGATTGCTTAATTCAACTCCAGTATTTTCCAAAGCTGAACCCCTCTCCTCCTCCCTTGTCCTCCACACATCCCTCCAGGCCTCTGTATATATATCTCAAACATGCACCTATAGTAAAGGTTGGGACTACGTGTAGAACATCTTCAAATCCTCCGTATTTAGTAAAACCCTTAAATGCTTGCGTGACAGAATTCTCCAGAACACTCACTTCTAATAAAACCAGTTAGGGGACGCACTCTTTGAATAAATTTATATAAGCAAGCTTATCCCAAACCTCGCTCCATCCTTCCACTGGAGGAGCAAACCAAGGGATATGCTACATGAAGGTATCTTCCAGATTTAAGATTATACATTTTGGCAGAGCCTAAAGGGCAAAGGCAAAGAGTTCACAGAAAGAGGTGGGGAAAAACAATTGTCTGATTTCCCAGAGGTTCGTTGAAAAATGGTGGGGTGAAAATAGGGCTGTGAGACAGGTTAAAAATTAACAAAAGGGAGATTCCTAGCTTTAAAAGTACCACCTTTCAAAAGATCCATGGATTGATTTTGAGCCATCCAAAACCCACTCTATAGTGTATCAGAAATGGAAGGGGTTAAACTTTTGCGGGTGGATGGAACGAGGGGAGCCGCTAAAAAATAAAAGGTGGGGGTTTGGGATTCGCTGGGGACTGATTGGGGACAGCAGTTGGAAAGGAGGAGTCATTAAGGTCAGAAGATGAACAGGAAAAAGGAGAGAGTAAAATGCAGGCCGAGAAAATCGGGAGGGCAGGGGTGAAAAGAGGGAGGAGGAGCGGGAAGGAGCCCGGGAATGAGCGCTAGTCGGAGAGAAAGGTGGGGGAGGGGGAGAAGAGAAGCGGAGATCCAGGGCTAAGGGCCAGGCTCGGAGGCGAACCAGTGGTCCCCCGCTCCAGGCAGGGGTGTGGGCAATCCGCCCATCCCTACTGGCGGTTTGTACCTGTTGGTGTGGAAGCGGTGGAGCGGGTCCGTGCGATGACAAGAGGACAGCTGGCAGCCAAAGTCGCTGATGTCCAGGCATCCCGGCTCCTCGCTCGGGCAGGTGCCTACCCCGCGAGGGGGTCCCAGAAGCGGGAAGGGTTCCTCAGGGGTCAGAAACTTCTCATAGGAAGTGGTGGCCGACGTCTCGTCGGACATGGCTGGAGATGGCCGGCTCGGGCTCCCTCTCTGGCCCTGAACACCGCGCCCGCCCCTGCCCCCACTCTAACCTGTCCCCTGTCGCCGCTGCGCCGGGGTGTGCGCCGCAGTTCACTAGCTGACTAGCGCCGGGGCGCGTCGCTGCCCAGGGAGGGCTGCGCCGCAGGATGAGGCTGCTCCAAGCCACAGCAAGCCGCTGCACCCCTGACAGACCCGCAGTGGCCTCCGCAGCCGCCTCTGAAGCCGCCGCCGCTGCCCAGCCCAGTCTCGTCAGCGCAGCACCGCCGCCGACCGGCCCGCCCCACCCCGCCCCGCCCCGCCCACTGCGCTCGCCGCTCGCAACTACTGCAGTCCGCCCGGCGCCTACTGGGAGGGGAACGGCGGTGGAATCCGCTCCCCGCGCCCCCTTCTGGAGTGGAGGAAAAACTGAACCTCCACCCGCCACCGCTGCCTCGTCCGCCCCGCCCTCCACGCGGCCAATCAGGGATTCCAGGCTCGAGAAGGCCAGCGGTTCACGCCAACGCCTTCCTCCGCCTTCTCACCCGTGGCTGTTTACTAAACAGCCAGCCTCCTCCCTTAGAAAAGGGACTTGGCCAAGGTCACACTGCGGGTGCGTGAGAAAGAATCCAGATGCCCTGATTCCCAGCAAACTCGATCACCCTGTCCCAATTCAACAAGTATTTACTGAGGTCCTGCAGTTGTGTGCCCAACACTGTGCAATGAGCTATAAGGAAAGTGTGCCAAGTACAGAAAAATAGTCCCTGCTTCGTCTCTGATCACCTAACCTGAGAATTCTACGCAACAGACACCAGGCTACTCAGAGCTGCTGGACACGTAAAGCTCTTTTGTGCTCTGTGCTGTGGCTTGTATTACGAATTCCGCTTGGAATGCCCTGCCAATTCTCCCTTGCTAATCCTTAAAGCCCCAGCTCGAACGTTAATTCTTTGGTGAAGCCGTCCCTGCCAATGCTCCCTTGAAAGGGCACTTAACTTGTTCAATTTCAATCAACTTGCCAGGTGTTACATACTATTCTTATCTCTTCTGTGTTCTAGACAAGTAGTTCCAGATCTTAGGTGCGGAAATCATTTTAAAATATTCGGAGAAAAACACAAGATTGCCGGTTATTTTGCCAACTGAAGACAATTTTTAAAACTACCTACTACTATTTTATAAAAGGAAGCATATTTTCATATAAAATAATAAGGACATAATCTCTCAATATAACATTAAGTATATTTAGCTTTGTGGAAAAACTACATTGAACCTGTCAACAAAAGATCGCTCCCGCAAGTGAAACAGGAGTATATAACCTGGGATGAGGTGAAGGGAGATAATTTATTCAAGTGCAATGGCTGGCTCCAGTGTTACAACTGAAGCCAAGGAAATGCAGCAGAAAATGCACTTGCCTTGGACACAGCAGAGGCTGACTTATACAGATAAGTTCCCACTCTTGTGGTAGTTAGTACATTTCTATGCAAATAAGGACTCCAAATTCACACAATTTGATTGGTCCAAAAAGCAATGTCTGGTCTTTATAGAGCTACTCTGATTGGTTGGTAAAGATGTAAATGAGGAGATAGATGCATAACTCCAATTGGACAAGGAAGGACACAGTCTCATTGGTTGAAATACAATAGCATGAGCTTCTTCATAACGTTCAGCTCAGGTGGCAGGAACACAGTGCAGGAGGCCTGACACCTGTTTGTATCTTTTCCCATCTACAGGCTGTTCATGAAAGGCTTCAGTAAACAATGGCTGCTAAGACTCTGAATGTGGGCCCATTTAACTGCAACCAGTCCTTCTTAGCTGGTACATTGTTCCCCAGGATTGACAAGAGTTTATAATCCACTTCTCAGCCAGGAGCCAATAGTGCCCATATTAAACCAAGGAAACAAGTATCACCCCTAACCTGAAGAGTTTGCCAAACCAGCTATGTGGTCATTCTCCAAATTATCCAATTCTGATTTGTAGGTTCACTTCTGGAAATTTTAGTAGTATTAAAGATTTCAGAGAGATCTGCAGAGGTGTAAGCACAACATTCTACTGTTAAAATAGCCCACATTCTCCCTCAAGAAGCCAGTCTTTTATTTAAGGCAGCCATATTTTGAACCACTGCCTGTTCAATTTCATGAACTTCTGGGCAAGAAGTTCTATAGTCTTGGAGAACATACTGGTTTTCTAAGACTGCTGCAACAATTTGCCACAAACTTGGTGGTTTAAAACAACATAAAATTATTCTTTCTGGAGACTAGAAATCTAAAAGCTAGCAAGACCACACTCACTACAGGGACTCTAGGGGAGAAGTGGTTCCTTGCTTCTTTCAGCTTCTGCTGTTTGTCCTAGCATTCCTGGGCTTGTGGCTTCATCATTTCAATCCCTACTTTTGTCTTCACATACCCTTTTCTTCTGTGTGTCTGTCAAATTTCCCTCTGGTTCACTCTTATAAGGACATTTGTCTTTGAATTTAGGATTCACTCCAATAATGCAGCATAAGACCCTGCCCCCAAAATCCTTAACTTAATCACATTTCTTGCCATATAGGGTAATAAAAAATCATTTGTCACATAAGGTAGTAGTCACAGGTTCCAGAGATTAGGAAGTAGAAATATATTTGGGAAGGCGACCATTCAGCCCACTACAGTGGCATTGTCTAAATTACCTGTTATTCTCTGAACCACAGCATGTAGGATTTGCTCTACTTTCTGGGACTCTTGTAAGGCATGAAATGAACAGAGCTAAGTAGAGAAAAAATAAATCCAAAATTCCTCTAATGTAGTTAGAGTTTTCAGTTCTTGAGTCAGAGCCCCCATCTCCTTTTTTCTTTCTTGAATTAAATTATCTACTGATCTTTTTTCTTAGAGAATAAACTATTGGGCCAAAATGTGTGCTATCTGAGTCAATCCCAATAAAAAGCCAATTCCCAAAGTTTTAAACAAAGTATCTGTAAGGATAGTGATAGAGCCTATTTTCAATTAAGACTGAATATTACATATGATTTACAAAAAAATAGATGAACGTAATTTTTATAAAAAATCTAAAAATATATAATAATGGAGACATTGCATACATTCTTGACCATGAATATACCAAACATATAGGAGCAATATATATTGAGAGAATATTAAGAATATCAACTAAAGAGATTCAAGTCTGGAACAGGTATACAAAAAATCTGAATTTTAATAAAACTCCATTAGTAAGTCTGATGTGCATCCTCAATTAAAAATTACTCCTCTTGAAGACGCTAAATTCAAATTAAGAAATAAAGTTGTGTCCAAGTAAACATTTTAGATAATAATTAAAATTATGACTAATAACACTATATTGACTAATATTCTCAAGCAAAACATTGCCAGGACTGATAAATAGAAACATCATGGAAACTGAGGGCATTGAGAAATCTGTAGATACTTCCATATAGAAGATATTTTATGAAAATTTTAATATTAATAATATTTCCTCCATACAAATTTAACCTGGGAAAGGCTGAGCATCTCTTTTGATTGGACAGCTCTTCCCATGCCAACCCATTGATAGTAACATTGAATAAAAATAATAGTTTACAGTACCTCTCTTTTTATAAGATGAAAAAAAGTCTGATTATCCAGGGACCCTCTGGAAAATTTCAAAGACAGCTTTAGGTGCTACAGATATCCTGAAAGTTATTTTATTTCATTTTACATTTAGGATTCAATCTTAGGTAGGACAAATAATAAAAAATTGTTAGGATATTTGAACATTTAAAATAGCTGGTGATTAGAAACAATATTCAGCTATTCATAGAAAGTAACAATAAAACATTTAAAAATAAAAATATAAGGTAATATGATGATCAAGAACCTTACTCTTTCATAAGTGAGGAAGCTTTATTTTCTTAAATAATCGAGGACATAATAAAGTCAACATAAAGCACAGAAAATGATTATGGTAAAAGATGGGATCTTTTTTATCTGGGCAGATTACACAGTGAAGGAAATAAACAGTATATCACTGAGTGTCTTGTATTGTTCTAGTCCTGGAAATACAAAATGAATGTGACAAATGCTAAACCTTCCAGGAATTAACAATCTAGGTAAAGAACAGATACAGCAAATTGATTGTGGGGGGCAGAAATTTCTAGTTGACTATCACAAAATTTATACCTGTTCTTTCTAAATATTATACAAAATTTGATTAGATAGGGGCTAAATATAGGACAATGGTATGTGGGTGAAGTTCTTGGATAAGGCTTTCTAGAAAATGTCATAATTGTGTGTGTGTGTGTGTGTGTGTGTGTGTGTGTGCACATGCACACACTGGGGTGAGGGAGTAGGAGTAATGATGCCTATAAGGCTGCTAAGCTGGGAGGTCCTTCTGAGTTATCTTCTTACTCATCCTTGCCCAGGATATGGATGTGATATCTGGAGCTACAGCTATTATTATGTTACAGTGAGGAAAACTTGAGCCAGGAAAGCAGAGCTTGGCCTTGGAAAACATAGCAGAAAGATGCAAGGAACCACCACAACAATATTGAATTGCCTACCTTTGAATTCCTTTTATGTGACAGAAAAATAATGGGTTCTTAATGACAGCCAAACACAATTTCTAACTGATGCAACATATAATTTATAATACAGTGATATAC
The DNA here is from genome assembly GCA_004026885.1 of Lyroderma lyra. Classification (NCBI taxonomy): domain Eukaryota; kingdom Metazoa; phylum Chordata; class Mammalia; order Chiroptera; family Megadermatidae; genus Lyroderma; species Lyroderma lyra. The sequence continues at coordinate 43,742 of PVJL010008060.1, forward strand.
ATGGTCTGAAAGAGGTATGTGTAAAGACTTATAAGCACACATTTAAGGAAGGGATGAGTTCTGCCTGGGACAAAGGAGATTGGGGAGGATTCACAAAGAGAGTGACATTTGACCTGGGCTTTTAGAATATGAGTAGCTGTCTACTAAGCTGAGAAAGACGGGTATTTTAGATGAAACAGTGTAACACTGAAATTCCATATAATTTCTCTGGTAAAATTGGTGAATTGGTAAGGTAAATGATGGAATTTAGAAAACATTTTTTATTAGACATGGATGATGTGACATTAATCATAAGCAATCATGGAAACTCTTAAGGTTTGATGGCCAAAAAATTCTGAGAAATATCAACCAAGGGAACGATTATAATAAAACGTACATATTTGCTCTTACATACTTTTCTTATTATTTCTGAAAAGAAAATAAGATATATTGCTCCCCTGTGTAATGCTATCCATCCTATTGTTTAAGTACTTTAAAATTTTAAGTGAATGGGCAATTTACCATTCTTAATTTCTCTCACTAAAACTTCCCTTAAACATTGTTACAGATAAGTTAGGAAAGTCCAATCTCCTCTTAAGTATACATGTGTGTTAAGCAAGTACACAACTAAAATACTATACAAGACCTAAAAATATTACAATTTATTTGATTAAAGTAAAAAGGGCTTTTCAGAAACAACCAACATTTGTCACATCAGTAGAAATTTTTAATTAATATTTTCTTATTATGAAATAGAGAACGTTTATTTCAGTTACATTGAGAAAATCAAAAGCACCCAATTAAAAGATACTCCATAATCTGAATTTTTTTGGAGGGAGGAGGTGATCAACATATTTTGCTAAATAACAAAACATTTAAAAATAAATAAAATAATAAATTATATAAATAAATACATGTAAATAAATAAAAGTAATGCATAACTAAAGAAACTAATTATGAGAGGTCATATTAAAAGGAATGTATTCAAGTATACTCAGAAATAGCATTTTCAGATATGTTTGGGTTCTATGTTTGAAGAGTGAGAGAAGCAGGAGAGGGCAGGGGAAAAATTACTAAAGCTTTGGAGACTAGTTTCAGCCTGACCCCACAAAGGTGCGCTGGAGTAGGATTTGCACCACAGAATTGGTCCACCTTGAGGCCAGGTGGCTGGCATTATGTACCCTCATCGTCAGCCAGTCATTGACTGCAGGTTGCAGAGGTGTGTGGTGGTGGGGCTAGGGTGTTGTAGAGTTGAAGCTCTTGTTCTGCAGAGTGCAGTTCTCCAGAGAAGGGAGATGTAGTTAGCAGCTAGCACCCGCAGCTGCAGGGAGATGGGACTGTCTGCCTTGTAGAGAAGGCCTGAATTGACCACCAGCAGTGTAAGCACACTACAGAATAGAAGCACTATTGTATGTGTGTTAAGTCCTCAGATCAGCCTTTAAAAAACATTAACTGACACATACTACCGATAGCATTGCAGAACTTGAACATTTAAACTATGTGTGACTTTTTTTTTCTAAAAATATGTTATTAAAACAACTAGGGATGTTGGGAACATATTTCCCTCGCATTCCATTTAGGAATATCCTCTCCCTTCACCTACTCTCATTGCTAGGCAGCTGATGGTGGCTTCTATGGTTTTTGCCCAACAGTGAAAGAATGGGGTTGGTTAGGAGAATCTAAGACAGATGAAGTCTCTGGAATAGGGATATGAGACTTAGGGTGAAAGGAGCTGTAAGAGCAGGGTCTCTTATTTGTGTCTGAGATCTGCACCCAAACTTCCCCTTCTTCGTTTATTTCTACTGTCCCCAGAGACATCCATGTCTGTTTGTTTTCCCTCTGTAACACATTTGCTTTGCACTAATATTGTACCTTTCCTGAACTCTGGAACTGGACTTCTCACAGCTTTGGCTCTATGCTGACATTTTCTAATAATCTGACATCTAGAAATAAGGGGAAAATTAAGTTAAAAGCCTCCTTATGTTATCTCTCTCCCTTTCCCCCCCAAATTTATCCACTTTAAGTAAGATCAAGCCCAGACACATATGCTATTGTTGGGTTTGGTGGAGTAGGGGGGAAGACAAGTTGATTCTTCTGCAATTTAAGCCCAGAGGTGTTCAGGGTAATGGATACTGAAGTGCCCAGAGGGAGTGAAGAAGGTCAGGGAGCTACCAAAGTACTACAGGGGTGGGGACAAGGCAGTGTTTGGTTTTCCTTCAGCAAACTTTGATATTCATTTTCCCTTCCTTCACCAGTCACTTTACCATCACTAACCCTTCTCCTGAAAACACCATTCTGGGCTGCCGGAGTACAAGTTGGAAAGTGGCAGTAGGTTGGTGTACCACAAGAATAACAAGACCCTGAGTACTGTAGGCGCTGAGGGAAAGGAGGGAATTCCTTTTTTGTTCTAATCTGGGAAAGAGGAGATTTTCCTATGCTCTTGGGCTGAGGCCAAAATACCTGATTCTATGGGCTGCTAATGTGAAAATAAGCATCACCATAGCTGGAGTCAGGATAGTACATTAAAGAAGGGGTCCCCAACCCCCAGGCCATAAACTGGTACCAGTCCATAGCCTGTTTGTAACCTGGCCACACAGCAGTAGGTGAGTGGCAGGCGAGCGATCGAAGCTTCATCTCTATTTACAGCCACCCCAAATTGTTTGTATTACCACCTAAGTTCTGCCTCCTATCAGATCAGCAACACCATTCGATTTTCATAGGAGCAGGAACCCTATTGTGAACTGCACATGTTAGGGATCTAGGCTTCATGCTCCTTATGAGAATCTGATGCCTGATTATCTGAGGTGGAGCTCAGGTGGGGATGCTAGCTAGCATTGGGGAGCGGCTGCAAAAACAAACTAACATTAGCAGAGAGGTTTGACTGCAGAGAGACCATAATAAATCAATTGCTTGCAGACTCATATCAAAATCCAAGACCATGGGCAGGTTATTGAGTTATCTGCTGTCTCACTGACCTGAATTTTCTTAGCTACTTTAGAAAAACAAAAAGACAAAGGAAGGATAATACTTGTAACTCATACTACCAATAGTTGTGAGGATTAAACAGCAACAAAATAAAAACGGGTTTAGAGCAAGTAACTATAAAAGGCAGCCTCCCCTTGGCTCCCCAGAGTGCACTTTCATTTTCTACCAGAGCTGACCAGATGTACCCTTCTAACCAGGACAGAAAACAATGGTACTGTCCCGTTTCAAATGATCCATATGGTCAGCCTTGTCTCACTGGGCTAAATCCAAGGTTGCAGTATACTGACCAAACGTACTGTTTGAAATGGGACAGGACCATTGTTTTCTGTCCTGTTTCAAACCATATGTCTGGTAAGCCCAGAAGCTTCGTTTTTCCTGTTTGCACACTGTTCTCTTGAATAAACTTTCTCCTCTTTCCGCATCCGATTTCGGACTTTTATTGACATCAGATTGGTGGCAATGAAATTTTGTTGACAGTAACTACTACTGCTATACATATTCTACAGGTGAGGAAGCCAAGGAATAGAGTGCTGGAATCACTTGCCCAAGATTTCACAGTTGGATAGTGGTAGAGATTCAAACCCAAAAAGTCAGGTTCGCAAAGTCTGTGCTCTTAACCACTGAGGTATGTAGTTAAGTAGTCAGACAAGAACCAAAAGGAGAATGGGAATGTAAGGTAGAAAGGGCACGGATTCAAGGTGAACAGTCGTTAAGTTACAAGTTTATAGGGTTTGGTTTGATCTGGAAGCTCAAAGGCATCATTATGAACTGTTCGTGTTGTTAACACGTAAGTTAAGCTCCTGTTTAAAAATGGTAAGTTTACAAGTCAATTTACAAGCCAACTGAGAAAAGCTTGTAGATGACTGTGGCTAAGAAGACAATCCTAGTCTTCTGTCTTTCAATAGATAAATGACCTGGATCTCCTAGCCAAGCAATCTGCGTGCAGGAGGGGTCCATTGGCCTCTGAAAATGAATTTGAAGGGGTTAATGCTGGGGTGGAGGCGAAGAGAATTATGGGAACTCCGTTGTACGTCGCCCCCTTGGGCACCTGGGAAATAATTCGGTGCGCCTATTTATTATGACCGACCTTAAGTGAGGGCTGGGGTCTGGCTATTGCCGCTGCAGGTGCTTTTTGATGCCGAAAGGGAGGAGCCGTCGGCCACCGCCAGGAGAGCAGATGAGGTAAGCGCAGATTTGTAGGACTTCTTTTGGGTTGAATGCATAGGCACGTCCTGCTTCCAGCCGCGCAGGGAGAGGGGAACACATATGAGAGGGGCTGAAGAGTAGCGGGAACTCATAGACTGACGGACCCAGCGGCGAGGGTTGATGACGTTTATGATGGAAGGGGCGATAGATAAGTTTTGTAGGTTTTGTTGATCTCTGTGAAGTTTTCTGGTTATTTGGGGATGGGGAAGCAGCGAACAGATGAAAGGTAAAATCAGCAGGGTGAAAAGATGGGTCAGCTGAGCACCAACACATGAATCGTGCCTATACGGATGTTTGTTTTTTGTTTTTGAGTTGATTGTATTGTGCCTCTGGTTTCAGGTTTTACTTTTGATGGGATGATTGATTTCCTTTAACAAATTACCAAGTACCTGCTTTGTGCTGGTACTGCAGTAGAGGATGGCTCTAGATAAGGAAAGAAATGAGACAGGCTTTATTCTCAACAATTACAGCCTGTCAGTTACTATGTGCATTTGAAGACAATCACAGTACAAGGAGATAGAGCTTGATACATCAAGTGTTTGAAAACCTACTGGGGGCCACCATACTTACCTGAATGTACAATCTGCGATCGTCTTTGATGTGATTTGACATATATTTTGAAGATCCTGCTGGTTCTGGGACCACACTTGGAGAACTGCTGGTCTAAACAGAACTGACATTAGTGAACCAGAAAGGACATCTCTAAGGAAAACTAGGCGTACTCCTAAAGGTTAGACATGTCTGATGTGAAATATCAGTAGATATGAAATAAAGTGGGTTTGTTTTTGTTTTCCATTTGTATGTTTTGAATGGACAAGCAAAGATGAGTCTTCCCAAACTAAACAAAGTAAAGTTTGCATCAGTTTTTTCTTCACTCATAGATGTCAGAGTTCCTCCTTCCAGCGTTTTAAAAACAAATTAGATACTTTCTTTTCAGATCTCTTGCTGAGTTATGTTAATGTAGCTAGTTGTTTACAGTGGAACTAACACCCCCACTTGTGTCAGCACCAAAAAAAAAAAGTTCCTCATTTTTTATAGTAAATTATGTTTGAAGTTAAAACTATGAAAACACAGAACAATCTAATTGACACAGAGAGATTAGTATAGGGAGCCAGAATTGAAAACATGTAATTAGTTTTTTTCACCCCTAATGAAACCCCTCTCTTCTCAGAAGAAATAATTAGTTTATTCGCTGTAGAACACAGAGGGAAACAGAAATCTTACTGTGCCAGAGTTTAACTGAAAACTTTCATTTAGGGATTGGCCAAAACAGTCTCCTGGAGGGTGGCAATCTACAGTCCCACCTACATTCCAAACCCTCCCATAAACCCCAAAAATGCCAGGACACATTTTCAGACATGTCACTAATCATACTGGACTCCTGTCATTGTTGGATTCCAAATCTCTCCCCATGCCAGTTACAAAACAACACAAATAAAACCCAAAACAAACAAGCAGATACACATAAGACATATAAAAAATCCAAACAATCTGGCCTGGGTCTGTTATGAGCCTTTGTAGGGGCCAGCAAGATGCTAGGATGACCAGTGCCCTAGACATTTTAGAAATCTAAGGGTCTGTCATACCCACATTCCAAGAGAGTCAGCAGGACATCATAGGGCAAGAAAATGTTTTCTTTGACCAACTTAGGGTCCCCGGCAGGGTCTGAAAATTAAAGTGACAGGCAGATTAACCAGAGAGAAACAAAGTATTTAACATAAGTTCTGTGTGACACAGGAGCCTTCATAAGGACATGAAAACTCAACGAAATAGGCCTGAGTATTTTTATGCTAGGTTTGATGAAGAGCGGACAGTCAAGGAGGAATCTGATAGATGAAGGTGTATGAGGTAAGTGTAGTAGACTGGGGAAAACTTAGTGAAGCCTGATTGGTAGGATTCTTCTAGGTGTCTCTTTGTCTGTGGAGATAAACATGCTCCTTCCTTCTGGGTACAGAGAGGGCACCTTTCACATGAGAATTTTCTGACTTGTTTCAAAGGAGAAGCGGGGCTGGGAGGTCAAAGTGACCTTCCTGCTTCTGCTATTTTCTCAAACTCCTTCACCTTAAAATATTCAGTACGCCAAGGTGTCATATTTTGGGACAGCATGTCCTGAATACCATCAACACTCACACACATGACACATGAATATTAATCAAATTTTGCATATGGTTGGTGAGCTTCTTAACTTATACTTGTGCTCCGATTTCTCCCCTCCACACTAGTTCTCATCTCTACTCAATCCACACCTAGTCTTACAGACAGGATAATTTTCTATGAAATGTGAGGAGATAAAAGGAAAGAAAACAAACCTACATTTTAACTATGCATCACTGTATCCTAAGTGATTCCTAAGTAGGAATGATTTAATTTTCTTGCTTGAACACTGACTATCTCATGCACCCCAAGAGTGGACAGATGGATGCTAAAGAAAATTTTGGGCCATGTGTGTCAGAACAACAAATATATGATTTCTCCAGAATTCAAATTCAGACAGAATTGTTTCCAATCCACATTTCCTGCTTCAAACAACTTTAAATCACTGTATCTCTGACTTGTAGTGGAGTGGGTTTCAGGTCTGGCACCTAACCACAAGGCTGTAGGGGGTCAGGTTTATTTGAAACAGGTTTTTTTGAAGATAACAGTCCTGTACCAATTGAGTGAGAACTATAAAGGAGAAGGGACATTAATAATTATTATAAAAAACATCACATTTTTTTGTTTGAAAAATAAGATTAAAGAAAAATGAAGAACTCACTAGGAGGAGGGGGAGGCAGAAATATGTTCTAGAATCTGGTATCTGCAACTGATAAACTAGTTGCCGGGTGCCTACCTATTGCTTTTCTCACAGCAGAGGTTCAGATAGCCATATGCAAGTAGCCAGGTTGCCCTTCAGTCCTGTGACCATGTTCAGGACAGGGCAGCTATTGTCACTGTTATCACAATAACCTGTCTATACTTGATAAAGTGATAAGGAAACCTGGAGGACACAATCAATCAGTCAATCAATCTCCATCTCAATCTGTCAGTCTGTCTATCTATCATCTATCTATCTATCTATCTACAATAGGGGCATTTTAATAGCATCTGGAAGTCTAAAAAATTTATATCATTGTCTTCCAAAAGTACATTATAAAGGAACCAAACCTGAAGTCTTATTGAAAGCTGTGGAGTTCAGGATATCAGAAATGACCTTGGCAGAAATCTCTAATTACAAAGTCCTTGTCAATACCCTCCAACCAAAGACCACCAGGCATATACTTGAGGTCGAACAAGTAGAGTTAATTACTCAGTTCATGGAGGGAGAATGTAAACCATGAGAAGCTTAGAAGGCATCTCAGAGGTGTTAGAAATTATTTATTACAGGATTGGGACTTGTGTTAGGTGATTTGGAGGAGGGTTTAAAGAAGTGAGGCTTTCTCTGGATTGAATTCTGTTAGGAAGTAACAGAATACACAAGGGGGTAATTCTATGAATTGGGTATCCTATTGAATGTTGTATAGGATGGACTAGTAGGAGTCATCACTGTTAATTAGGAAAAGAAGATGTTTGGTCATTTTTGTGGTTTGGTCAAAGTTCGTGGTCTTGTCTTTGTCACTGTGGTCACGTAGTGGCCTTGCTTGATGTTAATGGTCTGTGAAATTGTTTATGTTTATCAGGAGTACACCAAGGCCTAGCTGTGAGGGCCAAGCAAGTTCCCATATGTCAGTGACTGCTTTTCTCCTCAAAGTGATAAGTGCTGGGTTCAGCAGCCTGTAGGAGACCAAATTCCCTTTCTGCCAGAAGCCATGTATAGCAGAGAAATGGTTAGATATACTGAACAGGAAAGATGGGGACTGGATGTAGCTGCAAACATCTAGTTACCCCCTAACACAATTAGGAGCCTCAGTGAAAATAGTAATCTCTTGAGGTTGTTTTTCCTTTAAAAAATAAGATCAGAGAGTATCCTTAAACAAAAGAAGTAGATGGGAGAATGTAGAAGATTGTATTTTTTAAAAGATGGCCACAACAGTATCTTCCATCCCATACTCTCTTCTATAATGTGAACTTGCCACCCTTCCATTGAGAAGTAGTTTGATGTTCCCTCTGCTTTGAATCTCGGCAGACTTTGGTTGTACTAACAAATAGGATAGGGAGAAATGCAATTCTGCCTTCTGAGTCTAGACTATAAGAGGCAATGCAGTTTCTGCCTCATCTGCAGGGATATTGACGTGAGCTGCCATGTAAGAATTCCGACTATTCTGAGGCTGCCATGCTTTGAGAAGACCCAGGCTCATGGTAAATCCACCTATAGGTCCTCTGGGCCAGAGCTCCAGCTGAGATTCTAGCTAATAGTCAACATCAACCAGGAGACCTGTAAATGAAGACACTGCTGGATAATTAAAGGGCCCAGCTGTTCAGTCTTCCCAGCTGAGACTGCAAACACCATGAAGCAGACAGACAAATGCCATCCCTACTGTACTCTGTCTGAATTTGGGAAGCAAAGAATCTGAAAACAAAGTAAAATTATTGTTTTATGCCAGAGTTTTTGGATTAGTTTATTACAAAACAATAGTACCCCAAACAGAGATAGGAAGTTTGAGTAACACAAAAGGAATGGAGTAAAAGTAGCAAATAAGGCACTGTTGGTAGAGGGAAAACAGGCTAGCTTTGCTACTGCTGGGTTCTGTGGTCGCAGAGACCCCAAAGTGGACAGAAATGAACAGAAGATGGAAGAGTAGAAAGAGAAGTTGTTCAGTATGCTAAAAGAAACTTCTGCAAATTATTGCACCTCTTTTTAAAATAAGATTATGAACAATTTATTCATTTCTTTAACTGAACATCTTGATTAAAACTAACCAGAGTGTGGGGTTTCTTCCTAAGGAAGAAATTCTTGATGTTAATATTAACACTGGCAGACTAGTCAGTGAATAGCAAGATTTAATATTATAGTTGCTTATGGTGACAGTCCTTTGAGGAAGTCCCATTAATGGTTTTCAGTCTATTGTCTTTGAGTTATTTATTAAAAATAGCTTCTACTTTGCTGTGGTTACATGAAGGCTTGCCTCAGCATTCCTCATTTGAGGTGTTTACATAAGACACTTTGATGATGTTCATGTTGAAACTGTGAAGACTGTTAGCTCTTCAATTTTCCTTGGTAACAGTACTTTGTAACTAGAGGTTAAGGGATGTTTGCTCTCCTCTATCTCATTGTATGAGGTTGAAGGAAAACATATTACTTCTAATGACATGTACAAGAGTTTCATTCTTTTCATTGGGCAGAATCTGCTTTACTTTTAAATCGTCCATATATTTCTATACATATTTTATACACACAAATACCTCTTGCTGGGCAACTTGTTCTATCTGTAAGTTAGAATAGAAATCCTGGTACTACTATTGAAATTGTATAGTTGGTGAACATTCAAAGTTACTGGTTATCAATGTTGAGTACAACAACCAACTGACCTTGTGATTATGGGCCAAATACAAAGTGTCTCTATCTCTTGTTTCATGGTAAACTTTCATGTTAATTGGCATTTGGCTCTTTCAGTGTATTTCAGCCACACTGAACTCTACTCTGTACTCTCCCTTGCTACTGGATCTTCTTATTCCCTCTGTACATTCTACCTTGAAAACTATTCCTATCCATTCACGTGTACCGAAATCTTACCCAACACTCAAGGCCTAAAGTCAGTGCCACTTGTTTGGGAATGTTTTAGATATCCTGTTCTCCTCTTCATTATCTTTTCCTATTTCTCCTTTCTATCTTCCTCACTTATGCATTATATTTCTTGGTCATGTGCTTAGCCTTCCTACTGGTCTGTGAACCAGATTTGGAGGTTCCCTACAGCTCCAAGGTGGGTGTTTTGTTCATCTTCAGGATCTGTAGAAAGAGCACCTGAGCCTGGAGATGCTAGTGAAGACACCTAATTGTGTGATCTTCACTAGTGGCAGAGATAGGAACAGAATCCAGGTCTCCTACTTCATTCACAGCTTTGATGTTCTCCACTAGATGGAGAGGACATGGGGAGGAGGAAGTAGTATGCTTCATAAGTCCAAAACCTGGTATCTGTTTTGTTCACTGCTGCATCCCCAATGCCTAGATTAGCACCTGACGTATAGTAGGCACTCAGTGAATATTTACTGGAATAGGTGATGGAAATAGGCATTAATGTACAAGGATGCTAACAACAACGTTTTGGGGCATGGATGTTATTTATTTATCACAGGTTCTTATCTCATGCACATTGCCTCCATGCAAGAAAGGAGAAACACAGAGCCAGTTCTTTTCTGTTCTTGTATTTTTCCACTGCTCTCTTGTACTACTTATCTTTCACTGGTAGCAGTTCTGAGGATTGTGAACTCGCTGCCACTGAACTCTTGCATTAGTGTTCTCATGAAAGAAAAAATGTGATATGCTGGGCACAAAATGTCTTCATTCCATATAAAAAATTTCTTGGTAAAGTTAGTATTTCATTTAAAAAAATCAGCTTATGACAATGACTGCCTTTTATCAACCATGTTTTCTGGCATAACAAGGACACTGTGCACTGCTGTCTCAGTGGAGCTGACCTACATAATGGAGGCCATCAATGTGGCTGAAAAATAACAAATAGAATAGATAAAACCACATACCTATCAGCCCCTGTACTCACTGGCCTGTGGTCATCATCCTGATAACTTCTACCTCAGGCCTCACTGAAGGAATCCCCTACCCCTGTTTGAATCCTTCCTCATTTGGCATGGTGGTGTTTTGTTCTTGCCTTTGCTTATTGGACTATGAAAAATATATCTTTTCCTTAGCTCTACTCCAATATTTCCTCTTCCTGATTCCCACTCCCAGGGCCAAATTGATTGAAATAAATTTATATGGAAAAATTATCCCCTCTGTTATCTGTGATGCCTAAAGGTTTCTAAGATTTAAAATCTGGGGCAGAGCGAGTAGGAATAGGAAACCCACTTTGTCTTCAGAATAGTTCTAAGCCACATGGTTTATAAAATCCCCTCCATCTGAAGAGTTAAGGGAGCTTGCCCAAATGAAAAGCACAGACTCTGGAGCAAGACTGCCTGTGATGGAATCTGGACTCCACATGCTTTGATGGCCCTGGGCAAGTTGTTTAAGCTCTCTGTGCTGCAGTTCCCTCATTTGTAAAACAGAGGGTTGTTAGGGGGCAATTGCAGTTAATATAGGTAAATCACTTGGGGTGCTACCTGGTAAACAGTAAGTATTGTTTAAATGTTAGATATTATTATGTCTGCCATTATTATTATTATTATTATTATTATTATTATTATTATTAAAATTATTAAGACAAACTCTCGTGTGTATACTCTATCAGAAGCCTGGAGGGGAGACATGAGTGGCACCCACATGTGTAACAAATAGGTATTACAGAAGCAAAACATGGTGAACAGAGCTGAGGAAATTAAGGAATTTTATTTGGGAGAGAGTTTTCAAGACTTTTATTTTGGTTGTTTTAACTGTTTACTAAAAACAAGTTTGGAGGAGCTGACAGACAGATCACATAGGACAGTGCTCTGGAGATGGGATATTTTGAGGACCCCCAAGCTGTACTTTCCCCTCCACTGACTGCAGAGCAGCTGGTTTTCATAGTTTACCACTGAGCAGGGGAGAGCGGGATGGGAATAGTGCAAAAAGGCCCCAAAGATCGGTGGTTTTGCAAGATTCAGAAGTTTCCTTGAGCAAATGCTCCTCTGACTATTGCAAGAATTTGAATCCTTTCCAGAGTTCTAAAAAGGATGATTTTAACACTTTTTTCCCTGTGTTCTCATTACTGTGTGGGAGGAGTGGATCTTCAGAGGTTCTTACTGTGCCATTCTGAAAACCCCTACTCATAGATTTTTATTCTATTTAGGGTCCAATGAAATACCCATATAAAATAACAGCATTGGTGTGTGGATATTTGAATCAAAACTTAGCAGTCAACAGGATTTGGACTAATGAAAATGCTGAAGGTGGCCTCTTCTTCTGTCTTCAGGACTCTGAAAGACTCCAGGGACTGCGGTTGGCTGTGATGTGAGTAGGCCAATGAGTAACAACTTGGTAGCCAGTGATATCATGTTGTTTTTGCCTGTACCAGGCTGTTTCTTTCTATGTTCATAGACCTCTGAAAACCTTGAGAGATATTTGAGCCAAATTTCTTCTCCAGGGATGGGCCACCAACTGCCCTTGACAGTTCACTGTATTCCCCCAAAAGGTCATAGGACTTGGACTTTTCCTTTAGAAGGAATTTGGGAGAGAACAATATTAAAAATGGGGAAACAAACATTTTGTTTTTTTGTTTTGTTTTGTGTGTGTGTGTGTGTGTGTGTGTGTGTGTGTGTGTGTGTTTGCTTTTTATATGTGGGTAGCTCTCTGACTGGGAATCGAACCCAGGCCGCAGCGCTGACAGCGCCAGTGCCGAAGCCTTAAGCCACTGCACCATCAGGGAACTCCAACATTTGTTGAATGAACCAGTGAGGGGCAGGCTAGAAAAATCAGGGAAATCTTCCTGTAGGAGGCATGAGATTTGACCTGGTTCTGCAAAAATGGGATGTATTGGTTAGTTGAAGGAAAAAGGTGGTGAGAAAGAAGCAGTTAAATTTAATGCAACCAACTAAAATATCTGTAATTAATTCCCCTCATTGAGCCACTGCAAGAATAAATCCCAGGTTTATCCATGAGAGAAAGCCAGAGATCAGGTGATGATGATGATGATGATGATGATGATGATGATGATGATGATAATAGTGGGTGGGTGGCAGTATATCAGTGGACAAGAACTCAGGTTCTGATTTCAGACTACTTAAGTTCAAATTCCAAATCTTCTGCTTATATGCTTATTAGCTGTATGACCCTGGTCAATTTGCCTAACCTCTCTGGCCCTATTTTCTTTATCTGAAATGGGAAAATCTATCTGCCTCACAGATTGGGTGAGAAGATTAAATGGGATAAGGCATCAACAGTGCCTAGCATAATGCCTTACAGAGAGTAAGTGCTCACCACAGGGCAGCCATAGTTTTAATCTGTGAGTCCAACCACAAATATAGATACCATATGCACAATGCCTAGAAACCATGTAAGTGGGGTCAGAATCGAGACTGTTTTTGAGTGCTTACTGTAATTGCTTTGTTTATTTCTGTTCTGTTTACCTTCAAAATTTGGTAGAATCTTCTTGGAAATGCCAGCATGTTTCCATCATGTTAGGAAGAATCATATGGAGTATATTTGTTTATATTTGCAACAGAATATTAAAGTGAGAGCACTCACTTTGAGGGTGCAGGGTTGCAATAGAGGTAGGGAACAAGCAGAGAGAATCCCTATAGGGTTGGTAAGATTGAAAGGGATGGAATCAAGTTCTTGATCACCATAACCTCTGTCCACAAAAGGTGGCTGCCACCAATCTAATGCCAACAGGAGTCCCTAATCTGGAGTGTGGTAAAAGGAGAAAGTTAATTCAGATGAACAGTTTGCAAACTTGGGAAATGTAGCCTCTAGTGAAAACTGAAATTGCACTTCATAGAGACAAAGGGGAGGCTGCTGTTTATGGAGAAAGTTCCTGCCTTGGTTACTGATTGGTCTATTTTTATATAAATGAGGAATGCAAATTAGCATAGTCTGATTGGTCCAGATAGCACTGTCCTGATTGGTCAGTTGTGTGCATTCTAATTGGTTGTTATAGAGCCACTCTGATTGGTTGTTGTATATGCCAATGAGGGTATAGCTGCATAGTTCCGATTGGATGGGGTAGATCCTGGCCCATTGGATGAAAGATGATTCCAAGAACTCTTTTATAAGGGTCTGCTCAGTTGGCAAGAACACATTGCAGGAGAATTGGAATTTGTCTCCAGCTTTTCTGTGAAATGCAACGACTCTGAGACTCTAGTTATGAATTTGTGCCCAGTTAACCACAGAGCCTTCTTGGCCAATATATTCCCTCTTGGGGTCCATACCTCCTACTAGGAGATTCTACTACCTGAGCTTTTCTTTCCTTTGGTTTCGGAGGGGCGAGTTTTTTTGTTTCACTTTGTTTTGTTCTGTTTTCTATTCAGTCATCCAACAGGCATTGGAACAGGTGCAGAAGCATGGGCTCTGAACTCAAGCCAGGCTTCATTCTACACTCTAGCATTTCCTAGCTCCACGACCTTGGACAAATTACCTAACCTTTCAGTACCTCTGTTGCTTCATCTGTAACACGAGGATAATAATACCATTGCCTGTCTTATAGAGTTGGTCTAGAGTTAAATAAGTTAATACATGTACATATAAAGGACTTAGATAATCTTCTGGCATATATTAAGTGCTCAACAAATGTTAAATAATATAACTATTTCTTTTAGGGGTGAATTTAATCTTTATTTATAGGACTGCAAGATAGGAAATTCCACACAGAAATAAGAAATCCATTGAGAGGAGAAGTTTTCTACAGTATATACAGTTTGGAACTGTCAAGTATAGTTTTGTTGTAAAATGTGCTACAATAACAAGCCACATTTAAAAATTATTCTTATTTGAGAAACAGTAAGACTTACTTATGCCAAATATAGTACACAACAACTTTATGCCTCAGCTGCACAATCTAAAAGTTCAAGGTCCCAGTAGGACCATCCTGAATTGGAAGGTATAGCCTTCAGAGGTGTTTTGTGACACAATATTTTTTAAATTTATTTTATTATTAAATTTATTGGGGTGACATTCGTTAGTGAAAATTACATAGGTTCCAGGTGTACAATTGTACAGTACATTATCTATGTGTTGTGTCATGTGTTCATCACCCAGAGTCAGTTCTCTTTCTATTACCATATATTTGAGACCCTGTCCCTTCTTTCTCACTCCCTCCCCCATACCGTCAGATAACGACTAACCACTAAACTATTGATTGTGTGGCACAACATTTTGATCTTCTTCTTCCTTTACAGAGAAATACATCTCAATCAAGTTTAATGAAGCTCTGTACTTAGACTAATTTTTCGTGGTTTTATACAGCTTTAATTTTGTCCAAACTTCCACATTCTTCAATCACTATATTAAGTTTCTCAGTTTCACCTAGTTTCTCAGCAGCCTGAAAGATATTTGAAGTGGCATCCAAGATAACCAGAATTATTTTGGTATCTTTCACAGTTAAGAGGTTCACAATGATTCTATTATGCCATAATGTGTTAACAAGGTATACAAGGGCTGTCCAGAAAAAAAAATCCAATGAAAAATGCCTCTATTTTTTATATTGCATGGTTGGATACTTTCCAGACAACCCTCATACAATCTGTTCAAGTCTTCTACAACTTGTGAGGTTGGTGAGATCCATGATTCACAACTTGCTGTATCTGGTATTGGTGGCCAGCTGTGATGTTTTACATTGTCCACATAATTTCCTTCTGAATATTAGTTCTGGAGTTCGTTAGCAGGTTGGGAAAGCTAGCAAGTGCTCCTGCACCTATTACAACCTGAATCTGTTCATCTATTACAGTGACAAGTGGCTCTTAGCTCAAGAGTCACAATTGGCAATTCAGTAGCTCCTAGAAGCTTCACAAGTTGTGGCACAATTTATGTTTTTATAACCATTTCAAAGCATTCATTTGGTCCATCAGTAAGGTAAGAAATGGCCCATCAGCTATCTGCTAATACTTCTGGATCATCATAATTCAGGAGATGAATTAAAGTAGGAAGAATTTGCTCAACAGCATCTAACAGGCGAGCAGGATTCTTATTGTGACAAATGTTTGAAAGTGTCAGGTTAGATTACCACATGCTAAAGATGACGTGTCAGGAACTGCAAAAAGAGCCAACAGTGAGTCAACTGCACCATACTTGATAACTAAGTCTTAGAAAACTGAACCATCACCTGCAATGTTTTCTAGTGCCCGTATGGCTTGTTCACTGATGTGACCATGGGGTAATACCCATAGAGAAATGAATGCTGAGATAGCACTTCCATCTGCTATAGCCTTGGATTTTTCTCATGTTCCGAAAACAACGTTAATGAGGGCCCAAGCAGATTCAAACTGAATGGGACTACAGAAGGACACAAATATCAAACCAGCCCAGATTATGTGTCTATGGGTGGCTATTTTTCCCAAGAAAACATTTTCCTTGCAGCTTGAGTAGGTTAGAGCTGACTTTCCAAATTGTTGCTTTTATGCCTTTGACAATGTCCTCAACAGAACGATGCACAATGCCCTGGTTGTTGTGGTTTTCCTGCAGTGGAGAAGTAGCATCATCAGGAAATGAGCTTGTATATCTCTTTTTCAGCATCTGGCCATCTTTCTTAGCTTTCCTCAGTTCCACATTAACTCCGCTTCATTTCTGTACTGTCTTTCCTTTTATTCTTGAATCTGTTAAGGTGGTCAGCTGATGAATTAGCATTCTCATTGGTGGACATAGCTATGAGACAAGGGAGAAAACTACACAGCCTGCTCAGGCTTTCACAGGAGATGGTGTAGGGAGGCACAGGATGCAGGTCTGCTACTTTGCAAATGTACACCAAGAATCAGCTGAAAACCGTGTGCTATTATAACTATTTCTTTATAGTGAGTGGGAAGGTAGCAATTTTAATTTTGTGTTACACGTTTAATTCTGTTTATATGCTCAACTAGTTTTGTTCTCCGTTGTGTTTCCCATGTCTAATTCAGTGTCTGTCCTACACATGACAGTGTAAATTTGTTGGGTAAATGAATGAATGATAACAGGTATACAATCTGAATGCAGTGAGATGTGCTATAACAGAGCTTAAGTACAAGGCACTTAGAAATACATGAGGGCTATGATGTGATATGTTCAACTTTAAGCAGTTCAGGGAACATTTTGTTGAGAGGGGCTGTTCCCTTCCAGAACTTTCACAGTGCACTGAGAACTATGAGATCACACTGCAGCCATAAACTAGGTAAAGTGATGCTAGACAGCCACCAGGTGGCAGTATTGCACAGGGATTCAAGGAACAGAGAAAAAGACCAGCCCTTTCCAGCCAACAGTTCCTATTTATATTTGAGGCAGTTTTTCTCTCCTTTCCACAAAAAGTCAAGCCATGATTTCTTTCCCTTTGTTCCATGGGTCTTGAGCATTGCTGTTCCTACCTGAGACTGCTTGGAAGCTATCTGATGCTTAAGCCACTCTGTCTTTATCAGGCAGAGAAAGGTAATGATGCTGAGTATGTTTCCAGTTCTTGGGATGTTAGGTTTCTAATTACCACACCACTGACTTGCTATTTCCCCTACTGTGCCCCCATGGATGGAGTTAAAGGGGTGAGGGGAGAAACAAAACAAACATTTTTTGAGACAAAAGGCACTATATCATAACTTTTATATAATCATTTCATTGAGTTGCAACAAAATCCCAAGAGATTGATTTTGTGATTTATGTTTTCTATCACCCTGCTTAGGCAATTATTAACATAGGCATGACCAGTCTTGTTTCAGCTATTCCCTCACACAACAGCACTGGCTCACTTTCAAGCAAATCCCAGATAACATTAATATTTCATTGAATCATTTCATTTTTAAATATTCTAAAAGATAAGGACATTTTAATACACCACAGTACCATTAACACACACACACACACACACACACACACACACAAAATGAGCACTCATACCTTAGCATTATCACATATCTAACTAGTGTTCAAATTTACCTGGTTGTCTCATTTTTTAAAATTGCACTTGGTTTATTGAAATCAGGATTCAGACAAGGTCCATAGATTATATTCTTTTTTTTTTTTTTTTTTTTTTTTTTTTTTTTTTTTTTTTTTGCTTTCTTGGTATGTGGGTAGTAGCTCCCTGACTGGGAATCGAACCCAGGCCGCAGCACTGGCAGCACCAGCGCCGAAGCCTTAAGCCACTACACCATCAGGGAACTCCCGATTATGTTCATTTGATACATGAACTATGAGCCATTTTACATAGAGAGAAATCAAAGATCAGAGATGATCATCTGTTCAATATTCAAAAACAGTTCTCTATTGAATCAGACCTGGTACCAAATGTTGGGGATACAAAGATTAGGAAGACATGAGTCTCTTTGCTCAAGGAACTCAGTTTTGTGATCCTGTAATGCTCTGTGAATGTATCTATCACAGGACTTATCACACCATGTTATTAGTATGTGGTTACGTATCTTTTCCCAGATAGATGGCAAATTCCTTAAAAGGCAATGATCATTTAAAGGTCAGCATTGTATTACTAATACCTAGCTTAGTCCCTGGTATATAGGAGGTATTTAACGACTACGGAGAAAGGAGTAATGTTGTCTGGGCAGTAGGAACCAGTGAAAGATTGCAAGCAGGGTAGTGGCATGATAAGGTTTTCACTGTAGGTGAGTAACTCAGATTGTCAGTTGAGTTGGAGGCATGGCAGAGTAGAGGCAGAAAAGACGGCCATGTTAGAGAAGATGAGAGCCAGATCAGGGCAATGGCAGTAAGTATAGAGAAGAGAAGACAGATTAGACAGCTACTGAGGATATAAATTTGGCAGGATTTGCCAATTTCTTCCAGTTTCTGCTTGGTTTTGGTTGTTTGGTAATACTTTCAGGTAGTTGTGTTTTTTGTTGTTGTTGTTGCTGTCGTTGTTAATATTTTCTACAGAATATATTGTTGTTATATTTGAAAGAAAGTGGGTTTGATAGAGGCTACTTGGTCATTTACTGGAATTCAGAACCTCTCTGGTGAGCCTTTGGCCAATGCAGCAAAAATGTTCTAGGGATAGTAAGAAATTTTACCCAGGATCTGGACGTCAGCTCCCAATGATACATACCTTGATAAAGGCAGTTTTTATAAACTGATAAGCTAAATGTGATGAAGTTTCAGGATAACAGTGTTCGATGAGAATATTGGTAAGAGGTTGAAATGATTGAATATAAAATGTAGACTAAATATACAAGGAAATGGGAAATTATACTGGGAGAAGGTTGGAGAGATCAAGGAAGTCTGGTAAGGTTGAAAAGTTGGTGCAGTGGGAATAAGAGAGAATGAGCCTGAGAGACAGTAGTAAACTGAAGTTCATTATTTCAAGGGTAAAGAATTCTAGGTGATCACAAAGTTCAAGTTCATTGGAGATAAGATGATCAAGGAAATGACAGGCTGGGTGTTGGATGAGTAAAAATGTGGAACTTGAAATCACTTAAAATAGTGGAAAAACTTGGAGTGGAAAGAAGAAATTGAGATAACTTATTCCTCAGTAAATATAAGGGAGTGAGGAGGGGTCAGTAACTGACACAACAAGAAGGCTGTGATGTGCCGTACAGAGAAAATGTGTGTGTTAGATAAGCTTCATTCAGACATTCATGAGTTATAGTGCTATTGGCTGTGAATTCAATTTATTAAATTACCAAGACAGTACATCCAGATAAAGGAAAAAGAAATTTGCCAATCTGTATGTAACTCCACTCCAGAAAGTGCTAAAGTAACATCTATTGTGCATGATGGCACTATGGAAAAGATGGAAAAGCAGCTAATATTGTGGATTCTGAGATGACAACTGAATTTTTAAAAGTGCAGTACACAACATTTTTGTAAGTCTGAGAACTAAAAACATCTAAGATGATATTACCCAGGGTCAGGAAAATACAGCTATTTTAATAAAATATGTTGTTTGTGTTAATAGGTGGTAGGTTTATTGTTATTTTAATGAATTAATAAATATTTTTAGATCTTTTAAGTTGTAATTTCCAACACAGTAAATATTGATAGATCTATATAATCTACACAAGCAAATGCTCTTTGGGATCTAAAGATACTAGTAATATTTTTCCATGTGCATGTAATTTTATTTGAAATACATCATAAAAATAACTGTCAATATTTTAAAAAGAAGCATCAGAACAAGAATGTGTATGTTTGTGTTTGTGTAGAAGCAGGTCCATAAGAAGACATACCAGACTGGACTGCAGGGAGTTGTGGGAACTTTTACTTTGTCACCTTCTGTGTTTGAAAGCTATTTCACTAAACACTGGTAGAATAAATTATTTTTAAAAGGTCAGCCAATAAAAAAGTAACCAGTCAGCAAATTACAAAAAGGAATCTCAGGACATTTTAACTCAAATTTCTCTTCCATTCAGCTGCCTGGTCTTTGGGATCCCTCACCTCCTTGGCTTAGCAGCTCCCATACTCCAGAGTTTCTTCTGCAAAGAAGTTTGGCTGTTATCTTCCTCTATACCCAGGGCATCTCAGCTGGGTCTATAGAACCTCACTAACCTTCCAAGCTAAGCAAGCATCCCTGCAGGTATGCTCCTAATGCAAAGACAGTTCCTGTTCTGAGAGAAATTATTGGATTAGCTCTTAAAGCATTTTTTTCTCTCCTCCTTCACGTGGATAAAGTAGCCTAAAGCTACTGAGATTAATTAAATTCCCTGTGAAGAGGCCGAGAGGGAGGGATGGTTTAGGTAATTCATCTACAAGGCTGGTCAGAGCTTACGGAGACAAGTGTTTGGTGCAGTTGTAATGATATTCTATGTCAGAGCACTTAAAATGCACCTGGCACTCTTTTAAAGACTTTGCAAATGTTCACTCATTTAATTCTCACCACAATCCTATGAGTGACTTCCTGTTATTACTGTATTTTACCAATGAGGAAATTGAAACACAGAGAAGTTAACTAACCTTCTCCAAGTTCACACAGCTTGTCAGAGAAGGATCTAGAGCAGTAATGTCCAATCTTTTGGCTTCCCTGGATCATACTAGAAGAAGAACTATCTTGGGCCACACATAAAATGCACTAATACTAAAGATAGTTGATGAGCTTTTAAAAAAGGTTGCAAAAAAATCTCATAATGATTTAAGAATTTGTGTTGGGCCACATTCAAAGCCATCCTGGGCCACAGATTGGACGTGACTAATGTAGACTTTCAGGAATGCCCAAACCATGTTCTTCCTCTCTATCCAACCACCCAACCCCTCCACAGGCAACCTAACTGGTCACTTTTATACTAAGTACAGCATTCAGATTGAAATCACAAAATCACTTCTTGAAGAGTTCAGCCAGTGCCCAACTCCGAAAAGCTAGATTGAGGAACATGGCTTAGTTGGTAGAGTGTAGCAAAGTATCCTGCTCGAAACTAAATTTGTGTTTACCTTCTTTTCCATCAGCATGTTATTGAGGGTAGTTGTATCTCATAAAAGTAGTAGTTAGGGTAGCCAAACAAAGAAGGGGTGATATAGTCTTATTTTGGAAAAACCAAGTAAGATCAGCTTTTTTTTATTTGAGTACCTCAAGATGTGGTACTTACCTATGGTGAAGGTAAAAGTGGTTGGTGCTATGGATCTGGGAGTTTACAGAAGCCTGTGTCCACATGTAGACTAAACTTAGCCATTGGTCTTCAGCCAGAGAAGTACCTGCTTCTCTTGGAAATGGATAATAAAACATGTAGAACTAAATGGTAATAAGAAATCGGCCTTACAACCAAGCTTGTACAGTGTACCTCAAAAAGCACTCAAGCAAATTTAAAGTCAGTATATGTATATTTAAAATGAAGAAAGACAAAAATATATGCAGCAAATGTCCAATATAATAATTAAGATAGAAGGAGTATACAGGCCAAACAAAAGAGTAAGATAGAAGGAGTGATACAGGCCAAACAAAAGAGCCTCTTGCTAAGAGGAATTTCTATCCTCCTCTTCTCTAGCTCCCCAACTACCCACTTTTACCTTTTTTCTTAGTCCTTAGTCTTAATCACCTTCTTAATCAGTTTTTCCTGGTCCCTAGTCTTAAATAATAGATTATTTCATAGAATGTTCCTTACCTCCTGCTTTAGATAACTACCCTGAAATCTGTTATTCACGTTCTTCTGCTTGCTCATTGTAATCATTGTGGCCCAGCATTCTTTCTAGGGTGTTCCAGACTCAGCTCCCAGATAGATAACAGTACCTGAATGACCAGTTAGCCAGAGGAAAAGACTGCAGGCCACGAAGCTAAACAGAATCTCTATCACATAGCCACCTTACGTCAGTGGCTTTGCCCACTAGTTGTACTATTCCTCTGTGTTATTTGAGTCCTGTTTGTTTGGATCAATGCTTTTAACTCTACTAACTAAATTTATCTCTTCTCATCTAGTTACAACTTGATGGCCCCTAGATGAGAATCAAGGCTTCTAGCCCATCCCAACCGGATAAGTCAACATGGTCTCCCAGGTGGATCCCAAGACCCCTTCCTCCCCTTCACATCTCTCAAGAGGAAAGTGTGGTAGGCAGATCAGATAGGAGGATCTTGGGTTACCTCCCATGGGACCCGACTTGCTGGAGCAGTCACCACCCTGGCATCACCCTTTTTCCAGTAATCTTCACCCTGAGTTAGGCAGCCACAGGAGGAACTTGCAGGTAAAATTTAACTGACACAAGGAAGTTAGAGGGTACAAAATGCCCACTGGTTTAATCTGGACACTAGCACCTATGAAGTAAGGGTCATAGTGACCTTCAGTTCACCTTATTCTCATTATACCATCATGCATATGTCTGGCATTTCATTAATATCATTATAACAGACTAAATCTGGGAGCGAATATGTGCAGTTAAAGTAAGATGATGTAATAAGTTCCTATCAATCAAAAATGTCAATCAAAAGGCCCCATGTCCACAGTGACATAACCTCTTCTCAGAAAAAGGAATAAAAACTACCAAGGCCTAGTGGGTCAGGGCTCTTGAGCCACTTGCCCGCTCCTACCTCTTTGGAGTGTACTTTTGCCTTGCCATTCAAGGCCGATGAGCCACTCTTTTGCCCAGGTCTGCTCCTACTTCTCTGGAGTGTACTTCTGCTTCTAATAAACTACTCTTTCACACTGTTTTTCCATGTCTTGCTCAGTTCTTTGTTCAGGACACCAAGAACCTGAACAGCATGCCAAGAAGGGCCCGATCTCCAGTAATAGGATCTAATAAATATGAGAGTAGAAATCAATGAAGTAGAAGAGAAAGAAAGAATAGAAAAGTCAGCTAAAGCAATATAAATTTGTCCAAAAGACTAGTAAATGTCTGGAAAAATTGACCCAGAATAAAGAGAAATGCACAAATAAAGAAAATCGAATGAGTTTCAAATAGCCCTGACTTGTACACTTTAAACTGGTAAATCTTATGTTGTGTGCATTTTACCTCTGTAAAAGTACTTGGAGTGAAAAAGGTGAGATGTAACTATGGGTAGAACACAAAAGAATCCTACCATTTCATGTGATGTCCAGGAATTGCTTTAAAATTGCCTATTAAAAAGGTATGGGGGATTATAGATAAAACAGGATAGGCAAAATGTTGGTAATTCTTGAAACTGGGTGATGGGAACACGAAGGTTCATTATTCAGTTCTCTCTACTCTTGTGTGTGTTTGAAAAGTCCCATATAAAAAGTTAAAAAAACTAGGCTTGAAAATTTCAGTCATTTTGGTAATTTCTGAGAGCTGAATCAACCTTTAAATACTACATATTAAAGTGTCTAGTAGCTCAGAGTTAAAGCTTGTCACAGGCTGAATATCTCCCAAACTGGGAAAACCCAAATGCCCATCAGCAAGAGAATGGATAAATAATTTCTTGTAAATTCATGGAATGGGATGTTGTAATTCAACTCTTAAAATGAGGAACTAATGCTACATGCGAAAGAGTTGAACCTCAAAAATACTGTAAAGGATATGAGCCAGATACGGATAAATACACTATAGTTCTATTTTTGTAAAGTTCAAAAACAAAACAATTGTGTTTGGGGATTCACATTTGAGTAATAAAGTTCTAAATAGAGGCAAGAAAGTAAAAGTCATAACTCACCAGAGTGTTTTTGTTTAGAGCAAGCTTGTCCAATCTGTGGCCCAGGACCGCTTTGAATGCAGCCCAACATAAATTTGTAAACTTTCTTAAAACATTACAAAAATTAGCACAAAAAAAATTAGCACAGATTTTGTTTGTTTTTTAGCTCATCAGTTATCTTCTTCCAATGTGGCCTAGGGAAGCCAAAAGTTTGGACACCCCTGCTAGAGGAAAGAGGTTGTGATTGGGTGGGGGCTCACGGGGACTTCGGGACTTCTGGTGATGTTTTCTCTCTCTTGATCTTTGTGGTGGTTTGCTTTATAATAACTTTTTAAGCTATATATTCATATTATACGCATTTCTGGTTTTTCTCCCTTAAATGAGAATGTTTCAGATCCTGGACATAAAATTAGGATCAACCTCAGGGTTTACTTTGAGAATGAAATGAAACCATGTAGAGCACTTAGAATATGTATGGCACTTTGTAAGACCTGAATAAATGTTACCTACCTGAATGTGTGTCTCCTGGGCAACAGCTCATTTTTGCTCAAATAAATGTTTTTAATTCATTATGACAGCGTAAAATTAATTTTAATTTACAGTTGACTTTCCTTTGTCATTTATTTCATCACTCTTAACCATAGAAAGCCTCCTCCAAATCTAGAGATTTAATAAATATTTGTTTTCTTACAGTTTTAAAAGAGGTTCCTTTTGAACTTTGATTCTGTGTATTTCTTTTATAACAAAATATATTATTAAAGAATTAGTACACACTTGCATAAAATCTACATTTATTTCCAAATTGATCTGGAATTCATATTTAGTGTCATGGGAGAAAGTAAACATCTTTTCTCCAATCACATACTGAAGCTCCCCCTACCACTGCTAATTGGACAACTCATCTCTTCCCCACAGACTTCTGCTGCTTTCTCCACTTGCATATATGTTAAATTCACAACCATTTGCACCTAAAGCAAAGACAGGAAACAACAACATAGTCCTTGAATGGAATGTGATAATGCAACTGAAAGCTGAGTAGGGATGATTGCCATGCAGCAGGTGGGCTAACTGCAACCCCGAGGGAAAGACAAAGAAAGGTAAAAAAAAAAAAAAGCCTCTTTTCTATCAAACAAAAGTTCCTTAAAGGTTCCATCCTTGTGTGTGACACGCAAGCCACTTGCTTTTCTGACATTTGGCTAATCACTTCATGTGCGTAGACCACAGTCTCCTCATGTGTCAGGTGCAGATAATAACAGTACTCACAAGTAGCTCTCACATACACAGAGGAATCCTGTGTATGTGAGAGCTAACCAGAGTAAGGAGCACAGTCTCCTTAACTAGTCAGCCAGGCCTCTCATCTCTGGCTTCACCACTAACTAGCTGCCTGGCACTAGATAATCTCCTAGTTTTCCAGCCTGTTTTGCTCAAATTGTGAGGGAAAAATAAGGATGTGCATTATACATGGGTAGTACTGATTTTGTATCTATATAAATGTTTTTAATTCTTTTATTTATGCTTATGAGTTAAAAGTGTAACTCCAGGAATCAACAATGATATCCATATGTGAAATATGATATTTTTATATAAAATTGTTATACATAAAGCATTTTGTACCTGGTATATGTTATTGTGTTTTGTAATCATTTGTTACATAAAATTTCTTGTACCATAATATGTTAAAAATACATGTTAAAATTCCTTTATAACACCAAAATTTACCTAAATATAAACAAAAATTTGAATTAAATAATTGAAACCATTTTTTTCCTTAAAAGTTTGGGCCAAAAACATGGATGTGCATTATAAATGAGAGTGCGTTATACATGACAAAATATGGTATATGGCAGCTAATAATAATTAATAGTAAATTAGAAAGTAAGAGTAACAGCTATTTTATGGGATTGCTCAAAGGATTAAAGAGCTACTGCATTTACAGGGTACCTGGCACATAAGTAAACTTTCAATAAATCACAATTGTGATTTTAATTCCATCCCTATTATGGAAATGTCAGGAAGAGAAAGAAGATTCACCAAAGGAGATTGAGAAGTTGGCACCAAAAATGTCTGGGAGGGAGAACTATGAGAAAGTGTTGTCATGGAAACCATCAGGAAAAAGTACTACAAGGGAGAAGATAATGTAAAAGAAGGTCATTCGAAGGGTAGTTTCTCCTGACAAAAGACTCATTTCATCTCTGAACGACTAATGAGAATGAAAGGAAAATGGAAGGAAAAACCCTCTAAAATTCTCTAAAAGCCTGCCTTTGGCTAACTCGTTTAGGCTGATCTGAATATCCAGGTGTCTCTTGTCTTCCAAATAGGGAAAATACGTATTTCTTGAATAAAGGAAAACCCAGTGTCACACAAAGTGAAATAAAGTATCAGGTTTGCATCATTTTGGCAAAATAATTATTTAGACAATTTAAAGTTTACACAATAGAGAAGACAAGAGAGGGTCAAAAGGGAAAGACAGAACAGTTTTCACAGCAGTGGTCTCTACTGATCTCCCAAGCTAACCCCAATGAAAGAGAGGGCAGTGGAAGGTGTAGCATTCATTTATTTTTCTTTTTACTCTACTTGGCCCAGAAAGAAATTATGACAGCAGAGACTATTTATCTGAGGAAACCATTCAATGTGGGGAAGAAGTAGAACATTATTGCACTCTGAGATAGAAGAGGGGAGAGACATTTTCCTCACCACCCATCCTTATTTAGGTGCAGGTGAAACGTGGGGAAGAAGGCCCTTGGAAGGACAGCTGGGGAATGTTGGGGGCCTGAGTGGACCTACC
Source organism: Lyroderma lyra (assembly GCA_004026885.1). Classification (NCBI taxonomy): domain Eukaryota; kingdom Metazoa; phylum Chordata; class Mammalia; order Chiroptera; family Megadermatidae; genus Lyroderma; species Lyroderma lyra. The sequence continues at coordinate 70,382 of PVJL010008060.1, forward strand.
TGCTTCCTGGCAGTGGAGGAGGGGTCACTTTTAACTCTGGAGAGATGGAAGTGGCTGCCAGAGGCCCAGAAATGCCCCAGAACAATGCAAGAAGTAGGCCTCTTGAGCCTTTGCTCCTGGCCAGTCCTCAGGTAAAGGGTCCCAGATAGAGGGGACCTCCCAGTCTCCTTCTGGCCACGAGGGTTAGGAGGTGAGGCTGAAGGCAAACATGGAATGTGGGGTTGGAAAGCCTGATGGCAGAGCAGGCGAGGCTGAGCCTCCAACCTCTCCACCCAGAGTGTGAGAGTGTGGCTTGTGGTGGGGGGTTGTGAGGTCAGATTGTGGGGTCATGGGTGGAACAGAAGCCAAGAAGTCAGGGAGGAGCTGATGGGGGTGGTTCTGGAAGGAGAAGCCCTTCAAAGTAGATTCTTGGTGC
>PVJL010008061.1:0-64347 GCA_004026885.1 Lyroderma lyra
AAAAAAAAAAAAAACAAAAAAAAAACAAAAAAAAATAATTTTTGATGAAAGTGAAATAAATACAATGGAGATAAGAAAGCTTCTTCAGTAGATGGTGCTGAGGAAATGAGAAAACCATATGGAAAAGAATGAATCTGAGCTGTGAACTCTCACCATATGTTAAAATTAACTAAAAATGAATTAAAGACCTCTCTGTAAGGCCTGAAACAGTAAACTGTATAGGAGACAACATAAGTACTAAACTTATAGACCTAGGCCTCAAGGAAGACTTCATGAATCTTATACCTCAAAGGAAAGGGAAGTAAAAACAAAAATAAATGAATGGGACTATATCAAAGTAAAAAGCTTCTGCACAGCAAAAGAAATCATCAACAAACCAGATGAGATCTGGTGTGTTCAGGGTGGTATGGCCATAGAAAGCCTATAGCACTCAGTATTCTCAGAAAGTCTCCCATCCAAGTACTAACCAGGCCCGACCCTGCTTAGCTTCTGAGATCAGATGATCATCAATAAACCTAAGAGACTGCCAAATGAATGGGAGAAAATATGTGCAAACAATGCACCTGAGCAGGAACTAACACCTAATACATTTAAAGTACCAGTATGTCTCAAAAACAACAACAACAAAACAAAGTGAGCAGAGGACCTGAACCTATACTTCATCCATGAAGACACACAAATAATGGCCAATAGACATACGAAAAAATCCTCAACTTCATTAGCTATTTGGGAAATGCAAATCAAAAGCACAATGAGATACCACCTCACAGCTATTATAATTGCTATTATCATCGAGACTGGAAATAGCAATTGCTGCAGAGGCTGTGGAGCAATAGAAACACTCACACACTGCTGGTGGGAATGTAATCTTGTAAAATTGCTATGGAGGACACTGTGGAGGTTCTTCAGAAAATTGGGAATGAAGTTACCATATGACCCAGCAATCCCACTTCTGAGTATCTACCCAAAATATTTTAAATCCTTAGTCTGCAAAGACTCATGCACTCAAATGTTAATCACAGCACTGTTCAAGGTGGCCACATCATGGAAACAATCAAAGTTCCCTTCTATAGATGACTGGATGAAGAAGCTGTGGTACATATATTAATACAGCTATAAGAAAAGATAAAATGCTGTCATTTGCGACAAAACAGGTGGACCTTGATATCATCATGCTAAGTGAAATAAGTCAGACAAAAAAAAAGAAAGAAAAACAAGAAAAACTTCACTCATATGTGGAATATAAAACTCAAAGCAACAAAGAAACAAAAACTCATGCACACCGTCAGTAGTTTAGTGGTTACCAGAAGGTAAGTGAGGGGGAGTGAAAGAAGAGCGAGGGGGAGTCAAATATATGGTGATGGAAAGAGAACTGACTCTGGGTGGTGAACATATAATGCAACACAGATGATGCACTGTACAATTGAACACCAGGAACCTATGTAATTTTTGCTAAGCAATGTCACGCCAATAATTTTAATAATAAAACAATAAAATGTCAAATTTCTAAAATGCAGTTTATTTTCATAGACAGGTTAAACATATTCCAGGATTTATTAGATATATGGCCTTGAGCAAGTTTTTTATTTTTCTGAGACTTATTTATAAATTTCAAATGACAGTAATACCTAATCTATAGGCTGTTCATATACAATAAATGCAATAATGCATGTGAAACAGTTCACATAATACATGTTACATAATCAATGTCCAATATATATTAAATAATTTTATTGTTTATAGTATGATGATGATTTCTATATTTTTATTTACAACAACAATCAAATCTGTTTAACCTGGAGCAAGTCTCTTTACCTTTTCAAGCTCCAGTTTTTTTATTTGCAAATAGGGAAAATAAAATCTGTTTTATAAGATGGTTATGGAAATGAAATGTTTGTTGATAATGATTATTAAATTGGAGCTTACAAAGCTCCACATCTAACTTACTTTTAGAATTTATTTATTTAATCTTTTATTTACAATATTAATAATACAAACTTTACTGCAGTTAGGTCATGTTAATATAGTCTCTGAATTAATAAAAAGTTTAGATGAAAGAAGAGATATAGTTTTTAAAAATGCTCAGTAGGAACATTATGGGGGCGTATACCTGCTCTGTAGGCTGTAAGAAATGTCCACTCTTGAGCTGATAAAACCATCTTAGTTGTTGAGCAAATACTCTAATAGACAGAGAACAGCTTAGGTGTGACCTTAAAATTGGACAAGGTTACATCCTTGGGACAGTGGGTGCTTCTTCTCATCAAGAGGTCATTAGCCTCTTGTCATAAAACATCTTGGTCTGGGTGGTCAGTAAGCTTTGACTATAAAAGTATTCAACATAAAGACCACCTCAATAATGATCTTCAGATATTCTAATTCCTAGAAGGATGTGAATATAAACGCTTCCAGTTTTCTTGTAGCCTTTGGGGATTCAGAGAATTTCCTGTGAGAAACGAATGAAACTTTTGAGATAATAAGTGAATGAGTAGCAGCAATATTCATCCAAAAATAAAATGTCAGAATATTTTTATATCCAAAGACATTTAGATCTATAGATCAACCAGGGACATGTGCACTTAAATTGGCTCCATTTCATAATATTCATTTAATAGGCTTTTATAACAGAGTTGCTTTTATACAAAATGCTCAAATGATGAAATTTTCTGGGCAACTTACCCTTCTGAGCTGAGAATGTATACAGTAACCATATAAATCCAACAGTTAAAGAATTTTAAAAGTCTAAAAAAAGATGATGTTTGTACACTAAAAAAAAGAGAGAAAAATCTAAGCTACGAAATAGTATTGCTAATAATTCTTTTATCTCAGAGAAGACTTAGGTTTTAAAAAATTCATGGCTGAAAAAAATAACAATTTCATAAATTCATTAACTTGCAACTCCTACATATATGAGGTGTGACAAGTTTTTGACCTCATTGCTGTATATCACTACAATCACCTTTTTTTTTTTTTAAGTATACCCCTTGGGAAGCTATGCACCAATTGCCAGTGCCTAGTCCACACTTCAAAGCAACTTCGGGACTCTTTATCTGGAATGGCCATCAGAGCTGTTGTGAATTACCCTTAATGTCCTGAATGTCATCAAAATGTCTTTTAAAAAATTTTTCCTTTATCTTTGGGTAAAAATAGTCATTGGGGGCCAAATCAAGTGAGTAGGGAGGGTGTTCCAATACAGTTATTTGTTAACTGGCTAAAAACTCTCTTGACAGTGCTCTGTGTGAGAAGGTGCATTGTCGTGATGCAAGAGCCATGAGTTGTTGAAAAGTTCAGGTTGTTTTTGTCTAACTTTTTTATGCAGACTTAAGGATTTCCAAATAGTAAACTTGGTTGACTGTGTGTCCAGTTGGTTCCAATATATAATGAACAATCCCTCTGATATCAAAAAGGTTAGCAACATTGTTTTGACTCTCAATTTGCACTGACAGAACGTTTTTGGTCATCTAGAATTGGCTGATTTCCATTGTGAACTTTGATGCTTTGTTTCTAGGTTGTATTGGTACACTCATATTTCATCATCATTGATAATATCACCCAAAACATCATCTTGCCTCTCCAAAAGGTCTTGGCAAACTTTGACTCTTCTTTGCTTTTATTCATCAATGAGCTCCTTTCAAGACCATTTTTGCACACACATTTCTCATGCCAGCATTTTCACTTAAGATATTTCTATTGATGTTTACTTGGTCTGCTATGCTTCTCATAGCCAGCTGACAATTTTGACACACAATTTAATAAATTTCTACAATTATTTGTCAGTTCTGCTTGTTACTGTCCAACCTTACCTCTCTTCATCAGTGATGCTTTCTCTGATGAAATGTTTAATCCATTTGTACTGTGCTGTTTTCTTCATGCATTATCACCATAAACTTGAACTACATATCCCTGATTTTACTTCCACTCTTGCTGAGTTTAATAATAACTTTAAGTTTTTTTTATAGCTCTAACTCCAGCTCTGACATTATCTTGATGGCACACAAAAACATGCAACAAAAATAATAAATGCTACTCAACAAGACACTACCATACATTGACACGATCACAGCTGTGCAATGCAGATGTATCAAGGTTATGAAACTTACCCAAATTGTTTGTACAGTGCTGTCAACTTAAGTGCACAGAGGCAAGTTTGCAAACTCAGTTGTCAGACCTCATATATGTCTTCAGTATTTGTATATTTTTTTCTGGAAATTGATTACTTCCTTTATTTTTCTTAAAACACAATTTTAAAAATTATTAAAATATAGCCAATATACAGTATTATATTGATTAGAGATGTATAGTTACTCAACATCTATATATCTAAAGAATTGATCACAATGATAAATTTAGCAAACATCTGACAAAGTACCACAATATCACAATATTATTGACTAGAAGAAATGGTCAAGAAATTTGCAGAATGAAGGAGAAGGTTTAAAAAACCTATTTATTATTTTTAATTTTTTTAAAAATTTAATTTAATTTAATTTTTTTGAGTACTCTTTCCATCACCTTATATTTAGCTTCCCCTCCCTCCTCTCCCACCCCCTCTCCTTTGTCCCCCTTCAACTCACTTGTTCCTAAATAAATATTGAACTATTGATTGTATCCATGGGTTATTTCTTTGTTCATTTCTTTTTTCTTTGCTTTCAGTTTTATATTCTGCATATGAGTGAAGTCATATAGTTCTTGTTTTTTTCTGTCTGGTTTATTTCACTAAGCATGATGATCTCCAGTTCCATCCATTTTGTTGCAAATGGCAATATTTCATCTTTTCTTATAGCTGAGTAATATTCCATTGTTTATATGTACCACAGCTTCTTTATCCAGTCATCTGTCGCAGGGCACTTTGGTTGTTTCCATGTTGTGGCCACTGTGAACAGCATTGCAATGAACAATGGGGTATATAAGTCTTTGCAGACAAAGGTTTTCAAGTTCTTTGGGTAGATCCCCAGAAGGGGGATTGCTGGATCAAATGATAACTCCATTCCCAATTTCCTGAGGAACCTCCACAGTGCTTTCCACAGAGGTTGTACCAGTTTGCATTGCCACCAGCAGTGTACCAGTGTTCCTTTTTCTCCACATCCTCTCCAGCACTTGTTAATCTTGGTCTTGTTGATAATAGCCATTATAACAAGTGTGAGGTGATATCTCATTCTGGTTTTGATTTTCATTTCCCTGATAGCTAATGAGGATGAGCATTTTTTCATATGTCTGCTGCCCATTTGTATTTCTGTGAAGGAGAAGTGCCTGTTTAGTTCTTCTGCCCACTTTTTAATTGGTTTGTTTGTTTTCTTGTTGTTAAGTCTTATTAGTTATTTATATATTTTAGATATTAGACCCTTATCTGATGTGTTATTTGCAAATATTTTCTACCATTCAGTTGGCTATCTGTTTGCCTTGTTGATGGTTTCATTTGCTGTGCAGAAGCTTTTTAGTTTGATATAGTCCCATTAATTTATTTTTGCTTTTACTTCCCTTGCCTTTGAGGACAGGTTCATGAAGTCTTCCTTGAGTCCTAGGTCTATAAGTTTAGTACGAATGTTTTCTTCTATACAGTTTATTGTTGCAGGCCTTATATGAAAGTCTTTAATCCATTTTGAGTTAATTTTTGTATATGGAGAGAGTTCGCAGCTCAAGTTCATTCTTTTGCATATGTTTTTCCAGTTTTTCCAGCACCACCTACTAAAGAGGCTGTCTTTTCCCCATTGTATGTTTTTTGCTCCTTTATCAAAAATTATTTGTCCATAAATTTGTGGGTTTATTTCTGGGGTTTTAGTTCTATTCCATTGGTCTATATTTCTGTTCTTTTGCCAGTACCAAGCTGTTTTGACTATTGATGCTTTGTAATATATAATTGAAGTCAGGGAATGTAATGCCAGCAGCCTTATTCTTTTTATGTAGTATTGCTTTGGGAATTTGCGGTCTTTTATGGTTCCACGTAAATTTACTAATTCTTTTACCTATTTCACAAAAGTATGATTATGGGATTTTGATGGGTATTGCATTAAATCTGTAGATTGCTTTGGGTATAATGGCCATTTTAACAATGTTAAGTCTTCCTATCCATGAACAGGGGATATTTTTCCATCTCTTAAAGTCTATTTCAATTTCTTTCAAAAGTGTCTTATAGTTCTCTGTGTATAAGTCTGTCACGTTCTTTGTTAAGTTAATTCCCAGGTATTTCATTCTTTGTGTTGTGATAGCAAAGGGAATCGACTCCCTCATTTCTTTTTCTGTGGATTCGTTGTTTGTATATAGGAATACTGTTGATTTTTTTACATTGATTTTGTATCCTGTGGCTTTACTATATTCATTTATTGTTTCTAATAGTTTCTTGGTGGAATCTTTGGGATTTTTTATATAAAGGATCATGTCATCTGCAAATAGTGACAACTTTTCCTCTTCTTTCCCAATTTGGATATACTTGATTCCTTTCTCTTGCCTGATTTCTGTGGCTAGAACTTCTAGTACTATATTAAATAGCAGTAGTGACAGGGGACATCCCTGTCTTTTTCCTGATTTTAGGGGACTAGGCTTCAGCTTTTCGCCATTCAGTATGATGTTAGCCGAGGGCTTGTCATATATGGCCTTTATTATGTTGAGATAGTTTCCTTCTATACCGATTTTATAAATGTTTTGATTATAAATGTGTGATGTATCTTGTCGTAAGCTTTTTCTGCATCAATTGAAATGACCATATGGTCTTTATCTTTTATTTTGTTTATGTGGTGTATTGATTGATATTTGTATGTTGAACCATCCTTGTGCTCTTGGAATGAATCCCACTTGATCTTGATGTATGATCTTTTTGATGCATTGTTGTATTCTGTTTGCTAATATTTTGTTTAGAATTTTTGCATCTGTGTTCATCAGAGATATTGGTCTATAATTTTCTTTCTTTGTGTTGTCTTTCCTAGGCTTTGGTATTAGAGTAATATTGACCTCATAGAAAGAGTTAGGAAGTAATGCTTCCTTTTCAATTTTTTGGAAGAGTCTGAGGAGGATAGGCGTTAATTCTTCTTTGAATGCTTGGTAGAACTCATTGGTGAAACCATCTGGTCCAGGACATTTGCGTTTAGGGAGATTATGGATAGTCGTTTTAATCTCTTCACTATCAATTGGTCTATTTTGATTATCCAGTTCTTCTTGGTTCAGTCTAGGTAGGCTATAAGTTTCTAGAAATTTGTCCATTTCTTCTAGATTGTTAAATTTAGTGGCATAAAATCCTTCATAATATTTTCTTATAATCCTTTGTATTTCTGTGTTATCAGTGGTAATTTCTCCCCTTTCATGTCTAATTTTGGATATTTGTGTCCTTTCCTTTCATCCTTTGATTAGTCTAGCCAGGGATTTGTCAATTTTGTTGACTTTCTCAAAGAACCAGCTCTTCATAATATTAATTTTTTTCTATTGTTTTTCTGTTCTCTAATTGGTTTAGCTCTGCTTTAATTTTTACTATTTTTTTCTTTCTGCTGACTCTGAGTTTTGTGTGCTCTTCTTTTCCTAGTCTTTAAGATGGGATGTTAAGATGTTTACTTGTGATTTTTCTTGTTTCTTAAGATAGGTCTGTAGTGATATAAATTTCCTTCTTATTACTGCTTTCGCTGTGTCCCAATAATTCTGATATGTTGTATTTTCATTGTTATCAGTTTCTATATATTTTTCAATCTCATCTTTTATTTGTTCTTTTATCCAGTCTTTTTTAATAAGCTGTTGTTTAATCTCCATGTATATGTGTTTTTATCTGCTTTGCTTTTACAGTTGATCTGCAATTTCAAAGCTTTGTGGTCTGAGAATACACTTGGTATGATTTCGATTTTCTTGAATTTGCTGAGGCTATTTTTGTGTCCCAGCATGTGATCTATCCTTGAGAATGTTCCATGTGCACTAGAAAAGAAGGAATAGTCTCTTTTTGCTGGATGAAATGTCCTGTAAATGCCAAATATGTCCAATTGCTGTAATGAGTTGTATAGAGCTGATATTTCCTTATTTATTTTCTGTTTGGATGATCTTTCCATGGCTGTTAGTGGGGTGTTTAAGTCTCCCACAATGATTGTGTGTTCATCAGTTTCTCCTTTCAAATCTGTTAGTAGTTTCTTTGTATATTTTGTTGCATCCTGGTTGGGGGCATACATATTAATTATTGTCAAGTCTTGTTGTTGTATTGTGCCTTTTATCATTATGTAATGTGAAGTTTATTTAATTAGATATCAGTATGGCAAGTCCTTCTTTTCTCTGGTTACCATTTGCTTGAAGTATTGTTTTCCATCCTTTCACTCTGAGTCTGTGTTTGTCCTTGTGCCTGAGGTGTGTTTCTTGGAGACAGCACATGGATGGGTTCTGTTTTTTAATCCATTCTGCTACTCTGTGTCTTTCTATTGGTGAGTTCAGTCCATTAACATTTAGAGTGATGATCGATATGTGAGGATATCCTGCAGCCATTACTTATTTCTTTGTTTGTTTTTGTTTTATTTTTGTTTCTTTCTTGTTGCCCCAAGTTTGTTCCATTTTTCCTGATGTTTTGTTTCAGGTTGAAGAGCCTCCTTCAGTATTTCTTGGAGTGCTGGCCTTGTGCTGGCAAATTTCCTCAGCTTCTATGTGTCTGAGAAGGACTTTATTCCACCTTTACATCTGAAAGATAATTTTGGTGGATAATTTATTCTTGGCTGGAAGTTCCTCTCTTTTAAATTTTTGAATATTGGATTCCACTCCCTCCTGACTTGCAGAGTTTCTGCTGAGAAATCTGATGACAGCCTGATGGGTGTTCCTCTAAATGTTATAGTTCTTTTTTCCCTGACTGCCTTGAGAATTGTTTCTTTGTCTTTAGTTGTGGACATCTTTAGTACCATGTGTCTTAGAGAAGATCTGTTAGGGTCCAATTGACTAGGGGACCTGTTTTCTTCTTGAACTTGTGGTTCCAGTTCTTTCCATAGATTTGGAAATTTCTCATTTACTATTTGTTTGAGTATGCTCTCTGTAGAATCCTCTACCCCTTCTTTTATTCCTATTATCCTGATGTTGATTTGTCTCATGGAGTCAGATAGTTCTTGTAGAGTTCTTTCAATCCTTTTGGTTCTATATTGCTTCTCTTCCTCTTTCTGAGCTGTTTCCATGTTCTGATCTTTGATATCACTAATTGTTTCCTCCATCTTTTTGGCCCTGTTTCCTATGGCAGGTATTTCTTTTCTCACTTCTTTTATTGTATTATTTATCTCTCGCATTTCCATCTCAATCTTCCTTGTGTTTTGAATTTCTTTGTTAATTTGTTCCTTTTGTTCATGGAGATCCTTTTTTTATGTCATTCATGTCCTTTTTTATGTTGTTTATCTCAGCCATGGTGCTCTGCCCGTATGTTTTCATTTCTCTCACAGCCCTTAGAATGGGTACTCTAAATTCTCTGTCACTTATTTCGGAAACTTCTAGGTCTAAAAAGCTGTCTTGATAAATTTCCTGTTATTTATGAGGCGTTTTCGTTTTTAAGAAATCCATCCTGTCTCCTGGATTCTTCCTCTTTGACATAAGGGCGTTATGTTCTGTAGTGCCCAGGAGCCCAGATTGGTACGTTTGTGGTGTCTTGCTTTAGGGCAGACACGAGGTGATACTTGGGGGGCAAGTTTTGGGAAAAAGAGGGGTTGTTTATTTCTTATTTCTGGTCTCCTGCTACATTTGGAGGTGGTGCGCATCTATCATGGTCCCTTCGCTTCCTGTAGTTAGTTGGTTGAGGAGGTTGTAAGAAAGAGGAGAGGCCAACAAAAGGCACACTGGGGTCAGCTCCACCTCTGCCCTATGCAGGGGAAGCTGGGTGATGGGGGCCAAGGCTGCTCCTGGTGGCTGGGGCGAATGCTATCAAATCCGTCTTCCTTCCCGGGCTTGCTTCCGTGGCCAAATTTTGGGGCAGATTCTGTGGGCTTGCACTGATTTTAGGACCCAGGGGCATGGGAGCAGGCATGCACACAAGTCCAAAGCTGTGGTTCTGACCCCGCTTTAGGAAGGCAGCCGGTCCTTCTCTGCAGCGGGATGGAACAGGAGCCCCAGCCTCGTGTAGGGGCTGTGCACTGCCCACGTGGCAGCCGGCTGGCCCCCGTAGTGGGCCGGGACCAGGAACTGCAGCCCTGTGTAGGAGTCGCACATGCCTGCGGTGTGGGTCCCAAGGGAGCCTAGAGCCAAGATGTCGTCTCTGCAGTTCAGAGTCCTCGCTCAGCCTTGCTACCACTCAAGAGTTCTAGAGGCTGGCTCCCAAGGTCTGTCCCCAACTCGCTGCTCCAAATTCCAGTTCCCCAGCCCGGCTCCCCAACAGACTCCCACTGTTCTGCCGCTTTGCTAGGGCTTTTCCTCTTGTCGCCCCTTGACTTCTCCCCTCCCATGCACTGCAGCCAGCAGCGATCGGGTCTTGTTGCAATCCATCTTTGCTCCCTCCCCTCTCTCCCACTCTCCCCTTTTTCTCCAACCCTTAGGTGTTTACTTGCAATGCGTGGATGTCTCAGTTGCTCTTTTTTGTCACCCAGGGTGCCCTTTCTTGGCTCTTGGGTGGCCGTTCAATTGTGTTTTCTGGGAGGGACTTTAGGGACCTCCTCTCCAGTCGCCATCTTGTCCTCCTCCTGTATTTTTACTTTTTAATACATTCACCCTAATGCACTTTTCCTATCTTTCAATAATTTTATTTATACCCTTGAAATAAAAACATTTTGTTTTTGCCCCCAAAGTATGCTGAAATACCAGCTTTAACCTCCTCGTTGTCTTTACGTTTCTTCCCTTGAAGCTGTTTTTTTCATATTTGAAACAAATAATAATTATACAGAGACAGGTATAGACTGTAGAGAGGGTGATTTAATGTTTGGTAGCCACAGTTGTGAAGAGTAGCCAATGCAACATTACTATATATCATGAGCATGTTGTCGTGTAAAAGCAGTACCACTTTGGTCCATTTTCCTCTTGCTTTCTCCTTTACAGATTATTTTAACCATTTCAGCAGACCGGAATACTACCCTCCCATTGTTAAGAGGCCTCTATGCTTGTAATCAATCAGCAGGATACACTCCATATCTCAAAATACTGTAGCCGTGGTTTTTACAGATTATTGTGACACCTTAAACTTCTTAGGGGGTGGCATGCCCTTTTCATGACACTGCATAAACTTCTACTTTGACTCAGGCTCATAATGATGAAACCAAGTTTCATCTCCAGTGACAATTAGTTTAAAATTTTACTTTTGTTGTTTCTGCAGATGTCCAAAAACTGTTGTATATATTCAACATACTGTTGTTTTTGACGAGGCATGACCATTCTTGGTACCCATCTAGCGCTGACTTTTGACGTCCTTAGATGCTGATGGAGAATATTCAAAATGGTTGTAGGTGTTACTTCAGCCATCTCTGCAAGTTGATTTTTATTTATCTTGGATCTTTCACTACAAGTTTTCAACTTTTTTTACAATGTGTGATGAAGTGGCCTCAACACGGCATCCTGGACAAAGGTCATCTTCAATCAACTCTTTGTCTTGCTTGCAAATGCTATATCACTTGTAAACTATGTATTTCCCAGGGCTATAGTCCCTGTAAACCACTCTCATCTCCTCCAAGATGGTTTGGGGTGTTTCCCCTTGTTTTGTGAGGAAGTTAATAATGACAAGAAATTCACTTTTATTTGTACGTGGGGTTTTCTTCAAATTTGATGGGCTTCTTTGGCAATATCTGAAAGAACACGAATGCAAGGAACCTTAAATTTGGTACATATGTCAATAATAAGTCACACAATCAAATTGTGTGTACTAAGTCTCCTACCTCTCTGATATCTCCCTGTTTGGTGAATTTCTTGACCACCTCTCATATATTTCCTATGCTTAAGGAATAAACATGACTTATTTGTATTATACATAAAATCTCCATGGTTTATTCATTTTATACATAAAAATTTGGACCTCCTATTCCCCTCCCCCCTTTTAAAATTATTCAATGAGTTGACATTCAATATTATTTTATATTAATTTTGGGTGTACAGTATAGTGGTCAGACATTTATATAATTATATTATAATTTATATAATATAATTATACATAGTTATGACCATATCATTGACTATATTCTCTATGCTGTGCTTTTCATCCCCATGACTACTTTGAAACTACTAATTTGTATTTCTTAATTCCTTCATTTTTTTCACCCTGCCCCTAACATCCCTTTCATTTATCATCCTGATAATAGTAGTACCTATCTGACACTATACATAGTTATTAGAACATTATTGACTGTCTTTTTATGCTATACCCTACATTCCCATGATTATTTTGTAACATCCAATTTGTACTTCTTAATCTCTTTTTTTACTCATCTCAACCCCCCTCCCATTTAGCAACCATCAACATGTTCTATCTATGAGTTTGTTTCTGTAGTTTTTGTTTACTTTGTTTTCTAGATTCCACATGTAAATGATGTCACACTGCATGTCTTTCTCTCTTTAACTTACTCCACTCAGCACAATACTCTCCAGGTCCATCCAAACCTCCGCAGATGGCAAGACCCCATTCCCTTCCATGGCTGAGAAATATTCCAATGTATATGTGTACGACCTACTTTTTATCCACTCATCCATTGACAGACACCCAGGATGCCTCAATATTTTGGCTATTGTAAACAATGCTGCAATAAACATATGGATGCACCCATTTCCTCAAAGTAGTGTTTTGGGTTTCTTTGGATAAATACACAAAAGTGGGATTATTGGATTTTTTTGTCTCTTGTTATAGCCTTTGTTTTAAAGTTTATTTTGTCTGGTGTAAGTATTAATATCTCACCTTTTTTTGTGTGTTTCCATTTGCATTAAATAACATTATTCCTTTCTTTTCCTTTTGGTCTGTGTGTGTCTTTTGATCTGAAATGAGTCTCTTGCAAGCACATGTAAGTGTCTTGTCGTCTTACCCATTCAGTTACCTTATCTTTTGATTGAAAGATTTAATTCATTTACATTCAAAGTAATTATTGATAGATATGTAGTTATTTTCATTCTATTATTCATACTTTTGACTATCTTTTTGTCTTAAATAAATCCCTCTAAGATTTCTTGTATTACTGGTTTTTGTTGGCAAACTCTTGTAGCTTTTGTGTGTGTGTCGGGGGGAAGTTCTTTATCTGTCCTTTGATTCAAATGATATCTTTCGTGAGTACAGAATCTTGATTGCAGTTCCTTGCTTTTTATCATTTTAAATAATTTCTGCCAATCCATTCTGGCCTGCAAAATTTCTATTGAAAAATCAATTGATAGTCTTATGGGAGTTTCTTTGTAGGTAACTAACTGCTTTTCTTGCTGTGTTTAAGATTCTTTCTTTGAGTTTAATCTTTGACATTTTAATTATAATGTGTCTTGGTGTGGGCCTGTTTGAGTTTATCTTATTTGGGAATCTGTACTTCCTGGGCCTGTATGTCTATTTTCTTTGCCAATTTAGTACAGTTTTTCATCATTATTTCTTCAAATAAGTTTTTAATTCCTTGCTGTCTCTCTTCTCCTTCAGGTACTCCTATGATGCAAATGTTGGTACACTCTATGTTGTTCCAGGGGTCCCTTAAACTGTCTTCATATTTTTTATTTTTTGCTGTTTTGTTTAGGTTTTCTGTCACCTTAACTTCCTGATTTGATCCTCTGTTTTATCTAATCTACTGTTGATTCCCTCTAATGTATTCTTCATTTCAGTTATTATATTCTATATTTCTGACTAGTTCTATTTTATATGTTCCATCATTATTTTTATGTTTTTTGTTTTTTTAAAGTTATCCTTGAGATCAATGAGCATCCTCATAACTAATTATTTGAACTCTGCATCTGGTAGATAGCTTGTCTCCATTTTATTTCGTTCTTTTTCTGGAGCTTTGTTCTCTTCTTTTACTTGGGACATGTTTATTTGCCTTTTCATTTGGCTGCCTCTCTTTGTTTCTATGTATTAAGTAGGGCTGCTTTGTCTCCCAGTCTCCCAGAGTGGCCTTGTCTAGTAGGCATGCTGTGGGGCTAGTGGTGCAGTCTTCCTGATCATCTTAGCTGGGTACTCCAGGTGTTTTTCTTGTGTTAGTTGTTTATACCTCTTGCTGTAGGAAAGCTTTCATTGCTATTTGTATGTTAATGGAAAAGATTGACCCTCAGGCTGATTGGTTTTGAGGACTGGCCAAGAGTATAGTTGTGGTGCATGGGATTACCCTATGAAGCAAGATTCACTTTAGTAGGGCTCTAGTTCCTGTCCAGTGTGCCCCTTGTATGTGACATATCTTCAGGTTCCTGGGTGATGCTCCCACTGGCTTCAAAACTGGCCATCAAAAGTGCCAGCTCTGAGACCTCTTTAGAGGGGCCCCACTGCTAGTCCAGTTCAACCACAGCCTGTGCTTTGCTCATGGTCACTAGGCTTGAGCCACAAAGCAATATGTAGATGGTCATTTTCCATTTTCTAAGTGGGTTTGGAGGTGCCTCTAGAAGCCAAGCTGGAACCAAAGTTGGTTGTCCCTAGTGCCAGGCTTAGAACTGCTCAGCTAATGTTATGGAACATGCCAAAGCCAGATGCTGCTTGTTTGGATTTTGTGAACCTTTGAGAAATTTTAGGAATGTCCCCAGCATGAGCTAAGGCAGGCCATTTGGACAGAAAAATCACTGCAAGCCATTTGGGTGAGCCTACAGTTTGGATGTGGTGTGTTCTCAGGGAATCAGAACAAATGAACAGTGTTAGTAAGGTTGATGGAGATTCAGATTGGCACCTGCCTGCATCTGCATGCTGGGAAGGGGAGGGGTAAAAAATGGCTTCTGCCAACTTCTCCGTCTGGGAGAAAGCTGCCTCTCTAGCCCTTGCTCTGAATCCATACAATTCAGTTTCTCTCTGTATGTCCCTGGTGCCTTTAAGCTGCTCTCCCAGTGCTGGAGCTCAGATCAAGTGAGTTTGCTCATGAATAGACCCTTTAAGGTGAGCTCCTGGAACTGCAACTGTCCTAGTCTCACTCTGCCAAAATCTCCACTGATTTTCACAGTCCAAAGTTATGGGGACTTCTCAACCCGGCCCTGGAACTCTGGCCTGGGGAAACTGAAGTGGGCTTGGGACCTCTCATTTCTTTGGAGGATACTTCCACAGCAGAAATACTCATTCTGATTTTTAATGGTTACACATGGATGTGGGAACAGCTCATTACACGTCTCCACCCCCTTAGCAATCTTGAGCTCTCTTCTTCTGTGGGTCCTTAGTTGTAAGGCTTTGGTTCAGTTAGACTTCAGGTGATACTTAATGATGGTTGTTGTGTAGGCAAGTTGTAATTTTGCTGTGGTCATGACAGGAGGTAAACACTGTGTTTGCCTACCTGCCATCTTGACTGGATCTCTCAATGTATATTTCTTGAATGGAGAAGCCAGAGGAGCATCAGGGAAATTATTATCCCAGTATATAGAGCTTAAATGGCCTGCCCAGGATAATAAATGATAGAACTAGAATTTGATTCTGGTCATTTTCTGCCCAGTCCAGTGCATCTTTATATTTTCTTTTGGATTTCTTTGAAAGACTGATCTGCTGGAAATAAAAGCACTTGTAGAAGATAATCTAGTGAAAGCCTAGGCTAAATTCTCCACTAGTATTCAGTTATTTTGGGGCATGCTGTAAAGAAGCTCCCCTTACTCCCCTATGGGTTACCAAGGCAACTCCTGAGAAATAGGGCCATGTACCCATATCAGGTCCAATAACAGAGCCTCAGTTACTAAAGGGTTGGGGCAAATATGACTGCAGTCTACTTCCTGGCATCCAGATTTATGTTACCTCTCCAGGAATTTGTGTCTAAATAAACACTAAAGTTGAGGGACAGTGAAAGTAAAAACAAACTGCATGTAGGAAAAATAGTTTTTCTAAAGATGTCTGTGAAACATTGGAAGTGTGATAAGGCAGCACAACTTTTATACTTACCCAGTTAAGTGTTCAGAACATAGCCAAAGGTGTTGGCCATCGACAAAGGCACATGGAGCTTCCAGGGAATAGAACTAAGCTTAGGTATGTGGAAGGCTAGAGCACCACAGTAATGCCAGGGGCAGCACTCAGATGTTATTCAACCTTCAGTAATTCACACAGCAGTAGCGCTGGGTTCCATTTGTTTTAAGAGGAGATCAAGACAGCATCAGAGTTTGATGTGACTCTAGAGGTTTTGGGAAAAGAGGGCAGTAATATTCTTGGTACAAACATTATGTCCTCATCTTTCATGTGAGCACTGGTAGCATTAATAAGGTGCCTGTGATGTGGCTTCTACAGATACTGTAGCCCTAAGAAGTCCATAAGACTGCGACATAGACTTGAGACAGCCACTGGGAAGTATGAGAACTAAACAGAGAACCTAGTTTTGAATGAAAACCAGAGCGAGGGTGTTTATGACCATTAATATTTTTTTAACCTATAGCTTGGTATAGTTTGTGCAATTACAGTTTAGTATCCTGAAACCAAATGTCAGACTATTACTCATTTACCTTGTAGTCAGGAGCCCTTCCCACTCTTGTTCCCCAGTATGAGAAGTACTAATTGTCAAAGATAGAGGCCTACCACCTTCCTTCTGCTCTAACACTGTTCAAGTTCAACCCCCCCTAAGACAACAAGCAGAATTTCTGCAAACAAAAAGATTTGAAAGTGTTTTTTTATTGTTAAATTTATTGGGGTGACATTAATTAGCAAAAATTACATAGGTTCCAGGGGTACAATTATACAGTACATCATCTATGCATTGCATTATGTGTTCACCACACAGTCAATTCTCTTTCAATCACTATATATTTGACTCTCCTCTCTTCTCTTCCACCCCATTTTCCCTTGATCTTCAGGTAACCATTAAACTATTGATGGTGTTCCTGAGTTTTTGTTTCTTTGTTGTTTTCAATTTTATATCCTGCATATTAGTGAAGTCATATAGTTCTTGTTTTTTTCTGTCTGGCTTATTTCACTTACCATGATAATCTCAAGGTCCATCCATTTTGTAGCAAATGGCGGTATTTAGTCTTTTCTTATAGCCGAGTAATATTCCATTGTGTATATGTACCACAACTTCTTTATCCAGTCATCTATAGATGGGCACTTTGGTTGTTTTAATGACTTGGCCTCCATGAACAGCACTGCAATGAACATTGGGGTACATAAGTCTATGTGGACTAAGGTTTTCAAATTTTAGGGGTAGCTACCCAGAAGGAGGATTGCTGGGTCATATGGTAACTCCATTCCCAATTTTCTGATGTAACTTCACACTATCCTCTGTAGTGGTTGTACCAATTTGCATTCTCATTAGCAGTGTGAAATAGTTTCTCTTTCTCCCCACAACCTCTCCTGCACTTGCTATTCCTTGTCTTGTTGATAATAGCCATTATAACAGGTGTGAGGTTGTTTTGATTTGTATTTTCCTAATAGCTAATGAAGTTGAGAATTTCTTCATCTATCTTTTGACCATTTTTATGTATTCATGGTTGAAATGTCTGTTCAGGTTCTCTACCCAGTTTTAATTGGATTGTTGGTTTCTTTGTCATTGAGTCGTACAACTTGTTTATATATTTTAAATACTAGCCCCTTATCGGAGGCATTGTTTGCAAATATTTTCCCCCATTCAGTTGATTGTCACTTTGCTCTGTTGATGGTTATTTTTGCTATGTAGAAAAATTTTAATTTGATATAGTCCCATTCATTTATATTTGTTTTTACTTTCCTTGCCTTTAAGGTCATGTTCATGAAGTCCTTCCTGAACTTGAGGACTATAGGTTTAGTACTGAAGTTTTCTTCCATACAGCTTATTGTTTTGGGTCTTACATGGAGGTCTTTAATCCATTTTAAGTTAATTTTGCTATATGGTGACATTTCCCAGTTCAGCTTCATTCTTTTCTATATGGTTTTCCAATTTTCCTAGGACTATTTACTGAAAAGGCTTTCTTTTCCCCACTGTATATTTTTGGGTAATTTGTTAAAAATTATTTATTCATATATTTGTGGGTTTATTTCTGAGTTCTATTCTGTTTCATTTTTCTGTGTGTCTGTTTTTCTGCCAATACCAATCTGTATTGATTATAGATGCTTTGTAGTATAGATTGAAATTGAAAAGTGTGGTACCTCCAGTATTATTCTTTTTATGTAGTATTGCTTTGGCTATTCAGTTTTTTTGTGTGATTCTGTATGAATCTGATAATTTTTAATCTATTTCTTGAAAGAGTATCTGAGATTTCATGGAATTTGCATTAAATCTGTGTATTATTTTGGGTAATTAGGCCATTTTAACAATGTTGAGTCTTCCAATTCATGAACACAAAATATCTTTCTGTTTCTTTGTGAGCTCTTCAATTTAATTTAATAGTATCTTATAGTTTTCAGTGTATAAGTCTGTCACATTCTTTGTTAATTCCCAAGTATTTTATTATTTTTCTTACAATTGCAAAAGTTATCGATTCTTTCATTTTTTTCCTCTAAAGTTTTGTTGTTTGTATATAGAAACATAATTAATTTTTGTATTTTGATTTTTGTATTCTGCAATTTGACTGCATTTTTTATTGTTCCTCATTGTTTTCTGGTGGAGTCTTTAGAATTTTCTATATAAAGAATAATGTCATTTGTAAGTAGGGATCATTTGACTTCTCTCCCAATTTGGATACGTTTTATTTTTTTTCTCTTGCCTGATTGCTCTGGCTAGAAATTCCAGTACTATATTGAATAGCAGGGGAGACAGGAGGCATCTGTGTCTTGTTTACTGATTTTAAGGGAATGGGCTTCAGCTTTCGCCCATTTAGTATAATATTAGAGAAGGGTTTGTCATATATGGCCTTTATTATTTTGGGGTGCTTTCCTTTTACACCTATTTCATTTAGTGTTTTAATCATAAATGAATGTTGTATTATGTCAAATGCTTTTTCTGCATCTATTGACTATGTGGTTTTCATATTTTCATATTTCATTTTGTTTATATGAAGTATCACATTAATTGATTTACATATATTGAACCAACCTTGCATCTAGGTAATGAATCCTGTGTGATTGTGGTGTATGATTTTTAAAAATGTATTTCTGAATTCAATTTGTTAATATTTTGTTAAGAATTTTTGCATCTTTGTTTATTAGGGATGTAGGTATATACACACACACACACACACACACACACACACACACACATATATATATATAATTTGCAGTGTCTTTGTCTGATTTTGGAATCAGGGTAATAGTGGCCTCATAAAATGAGTCAGTCTGAAACCTTACCCTCTTCCTAGATTTTTAAAAATAGTTTGAGAAGTATAGGTGTTAATTCTTTTTTGAATATTTGGTAAAATTCACTTTTGAAGTCATCTGGTACTGGACTTTTGTTAGTTGAGAATTTGTTGATTACTGATTCACTTTCACGGTTATTAATTGGCCTATTTAGATTTTCTGTATCTTCTTGATTTAATCTTGTAAGTTTTTTGTTGTTAAAACATCCATTTCTTCTAAATTGCTGAATTTGTTGGCATACATTTGTTCATAATATTTTCTTATAATTTCTTGTGATTCTGTGGTATCTGTTATAACTTCGCTTTCATTTCTGATTTTATTTATTGGGGACCTCTCTCTTCTTATTTATTTATTTTTTTTGAGGAGTCCGGTTAAAGATTTGCCAATTTTGTTTACATTTTCAGAGAACCAGCGTTTGGATTCATTGATCTTTTGTACTGTCATTCTTAGTCTCAATTTCAAATATTTCTGCTCTGATCTTTATTATTTTCTTCTTTGTGCTAATTTTGGGCTTTGTCGTTCTTTTTTTCAGTTATTTTAGGTGTAAGGTTAAACTATTTATTCGAGATTTTTCTTATTTTTTTTTGTTTGTTTTGTTTTGTTTTGTTTTTGTTGTTGTTTTGTTTTTTCAGTTAGGCCTGCATTTCTATGAATTTCCCTCTCAGGACTGCCTTGGCTGTGTCCCATAGATTTTGGGTAGTTGTGTTTTTGTTCTCATTTTTCTCAAGGTACCTTTTGATTTCTTCTTTAATCTTCTTGTTAACCCATTCATTGTTTAGTAGCATGTTGTTTAGCCTCCACTTATTTTTCAGTTGATTTCTTGTAATTGATTTCTAGTTTTATACTCTTGTGGTCAGATAGGGTCTTCCTTCCCCCAGTGGTAGAGTTCCTAGTGGGGACCTGTGCCAAAGCTAAGTCTCCATGCCACAGCCCCATCTCTGATCTTTCCTTTTATTTTTTCTTTGTTTAACCCTCTGCTCACCTGCAGGTACCTTAATGCAACAAGTGGGTTTATTAGCTGTAATTGTGCATTGTGTCGAGGGTCCTTAGTGGAGGTATAGGTGTTTTATTAGTTGTAATCTCCAAAGGAGATTTTCAGAGGTCTCTCTCGTGCCACCACTTTGTTGCTGGTTCTCATTACTATTTGTTTGATTAAGCTGTCTTTGACATTCTGTTTTTCTTATTTTTTTTAATGTTGTTCTTTTTAATGGAGTCAGGTAGTTCTTCTAGAGTTTTTTTTTTTTTTTGGTTTTTTTTAGTTTTTTTAGTTTTTATTTTCAAGTTCCTCTCTTCTTCTTTCTGTGTTTTTCCATGTTCCACTCTTTGGTATCTCTAATTCTTTTCTCTATGTGGTTGGCCCTGTTCCTGTTTTCTATAGTAGTTAGTTCATTTCTCAGTTCTTTTATGCACTGTTTATTTCTAGCATTTCTATTTGATTCTTTATTATGCTTTCAATTTCTTTATTAAAGTGTTCTTTTGTTCACAGATGTTCTTTCCTGAGATCATTTAACTCTTTCTGGGTACTTTGCCAACATTTTCTTCCATCTCTTTGAGTGTCTTAAGAATTGCAGTCTTGAATTCTGTGTCACTTGGGTCATATATTTTCAGATCTATACGTTTTTTTTTTTGTTTTTTTTTGTTTTTTTTTTCCTGGTGATGTTTCATTTTCTTTCTGAGCAGCTTTGAATTCTAAGATACTCATTTTATTAAATGTGTTTCTATTCCTGGGCATGAAGACCTTTTCCCTAGCCAATTTTGAGAGGTCTTTCTTTCTCCTTTCAATTGGTGTCACTATAGCATTTTACAATATTTTCTCTTGGTTATTTAATTATCTATCTCTGGGAGCTTTTCTGCAAGGTGGGATTTTCTTCCTCTGACCCAGTTGCCTTGGTCTCAATGTGCCTCCTCTTTTGGAAAATGTTGTGGGTGATAGTGTCCTACTCCTCTTAGATCAATGCAAGGAAAAGCTGCTGTGCCTGTGTTTTGCAGTTTCTCTGAGCCCTGCTGCCAGTATCTGTGGGTTTGTCTGCCTTTACTTTTTTCTTTAGCTGGCTGTAGAGCAGATACTAGGTAGAGCTGGAGGTGTGTAGGAGAGAGTTAAGTGAAGCAGTTAGTCTCAGTTTATAAACTCTCTACCTGGCGGTTAGGGGTGATGTGTTAGAGATGCTTTGTGTCCTGGGGTCACTCCCTTGGCATCTGACTTGCTGTAACACAAGCCTGTTCATCAGGGATGACCAAGGAACCTGACTGCAGGCCGTGTGCACACCAGGATTGGGCCAGGTGTGGGCCAGGAGCTGACCAGGCATGTCCTGCTGGTGCTGTCTTTTTCTTTTTTCCTGAGCTGGTGTTTCACCCAGGACCATTTTTTTTTTTTTGGTCAGTGTATCCATGGCAACTGGCTCTCAGTTTCAAGCTTGTCCAGAGCCTACTTGAGGTTGTGGCACCTCATTGCAGCTGGGGCCCTATTCTCACTCAGGGCAGATCAGATCCTTTTTTCAGCCTCCAACCCACCCAGGGCATGTCGCTTTTGTTGGGGTTGTAGCATTCTGCTGCTCTGTAGGGTTTTTAACTTGCTCACTGTCTCACAGGTTTTAGCCATTCATGCCTCTGCTATAGTAATTTCTTAGCTTCTAACACACCTGGGATCATGTTGCTCTTCAGCTAGTGTCTTTGGGCTTCCAACTTGCTCCTTCTCCCCACCCCAGGTGTCATTCCATAGCACCATATCTGCTCTGGTCCCTCCTTCCTCTCCCATTCAGCCCGCTCCCTCTTTTTTTAACCTTCAAGTGTATTCTTGTGATGCATGTATCTCTCAGCTGAGGCTATGCCACCAAGGGTTTCCCCTATTAAATCCCAGTTGTTCAATTGTATTGTCCAGGAGAGGTTTGACAGATCTTTCCCATGGCTGTCATCTTAGGTCCTTTTGAAAGTGGTTTCTAAATGTGACTTCAAAACTCTATCTGACCATTTGGAGTAACTGCAGTCCACAGGCTAAAACTTCCAGGACAATTTGAATGAGGCACTTAGGAGCTTCTGAGGGGTGGGGATAGGGAAGGTAGAAGCAGAATGGGAGAAGATGCCAAAAACTATATGCAGAGACTGCTAGTCATTTGTCTTTTTTTATTGCTCATTAATTTCTTAAAAATTTATTTATTAAATTTGTTGGGGTGGCATTGGTTTACAAAATTATATAGGTTTTAAGTGTACAATTCTATAAGATATCATCTATGTGTTGCATTGTGTGTTTACCACCCAGAGTCAGTTCACTTTCTGTCACAATATATTGGACCTCCCTTCCATCACTCTCTTACTCCCTTACCCTCTTGTAACCGCTAAACTATTGCCTGTGTTCACGAGTTTCTGTTTCTTTGTATGTTTGTCTTATTCCTTTGTTGCTTTCAGTTTTATATTTCACATATGAATGAGGTCATATAATTATTGAGTTTTAAAATTTTTATTATTAAACTTATTGGGTTGACATTGATTAATAAGAATTACATAGATTCCAGGTATGTAATTCTACAGATCATCATCTATGTGTTTGCCAGCCAGTGTCAGTTCTCTTTCCATCACTTTATATTTGCTTCCCCCACCTTGACTTTTTCTGTCTGACTTATTTCACTTAGCATGATAATCTCAAGATCCATCCATGTTGTTACAAATGGCATTATTTTATCTTTTCTTATGGTTGAGTAATATTCCATTGTGTATATGTACCATGGTTTCTTTATCCAATTATCTATTGAAGGATACTTTTATTGTTTCCATATGTTGGCCACTGTGATTAAGGTTGCAATGAACATTAGGGTACATGTATCTTTGCAGATGAAAGAGTTCACACCTATTGGGTAGGTACCCAGAACAGAGATTGCTGGGATATATGGTAACTCTATTAATTTTTTGAGAAGCATTCATACTGTTCTCTGTAGTGGCTGTACCAATTTATATCCCCATTAACAGTGTTAGAGGGTTCCTTTTTCTCCACAGTCTCTCCAACACTTGTTATTATTTGTCTTGTTAATTATAACAATTTTACCAGGTAAGAGGTGATATGTCATTGTGGTTTTAATGTGCATTTTCTTAATTGCTAGTGAAGTTGAGCATTTTTTCATATATCTGTTGGCTGTTTGTTTGTCTTCTTGGGTGAAGTGTTTGGTTCAGAACCTTTGTTAATTTTTAATCACATTTACATTGAATGACTTAACACATGCATCTTTCACATTCCTTTGTTAGAAGCTGGATGACACATACATGAGTTTTTAGATTTCCCACAATTCTGTCTTAACATAAATGGATAAAATTGTATAAAATTGTTCAATTTCTATTAAGGGATGTTACAACAGATACTTCAGAAGGAAGTATAATTGAATATATTTTCAACTTCCGATTTTATTTCATAATTACCAACAAAAGAACTGTGTATATATTAGAGCAGTAGATAGAAGTTTGATGCTTAGGTTTTGGTCCATAATATAAGCAAATACATCAGATAACTCTGGTAATAAAGTTGATGAAAAATAAAATACTATATTACCTTTCATTGCATACTTCTATGTGTTTTATATATTTACCAGAGTATAAATTGAGTGACAAAACTTTCTCACTCAACTACATGTCTTTGTGGCAACAGTAAAGATTTTTAGTATTTTCTTGTCCCCAGAAACTTTGATGATGGCATGTTCTGACTATTGAATGGAATAATAGTGAATATATTGTAATATTTTATGTGTAAAACTGTGGAGAAACAATATAATTTATAAGTGATAACATTCTTGGAAACATTAAAAAGACATATTAGTGAAACTTGAAATTGTAAGTAACTTTATTTTATCATACACTGAAAATAAAAATTTATAACATATATGTGTTCAATAAAATGATACTTTTTACTAAAATGTCAAATTTTTACTTTATACAGTGAAAAGTTGAGAATCACTAATAATCACAAACTGAAAGTTACAAATTATTTTTTTAGAATGTATCTATTTACTTATTTATTTTTATTGTTTGACTTAATGGAGTGACCTTGATTAATAAAAACTACTTAGATTCCAGGTATACAATTCTACAGTTCATCATCTATGTTGCATTACATGTTCACCACCCATTGTCAGTTCTCTTTCCATCACCATATATTTGACTCTCCCTCCCTCCTCTCCCATCCCCTCCTCCTGTGCCCTCAGGTAACCACTAAATTATTCACTCTGTCCATATATTTTAGTTTCTTTTTTGCATTCAGTTTTATATTCCACATCTGAGTGAAGTCATATAGTTCTTGGTTTTTTTCTGTCCTGGCTTGTTTCGCTTAACATGATGCTCTCCAGGCCCACCCATTTTGTTGCAAATAGTGTTTAACCTGTTTTTTTATAGCTGAGTTATATTCCATTGTACACATTACCACAGCTTCTTTATCCACTCGTCTATTGAAGAGCACTTTGGTTGTTTCCATGTCTTGGCCGCCTTGAACAGCTCTGCAATGAACATTAAAATACATAAGTATTTGTAAAGTAAGGTTTTAAAATATTTTTTTATAGATACCCAGAAAGGGGATTGTCAGGTCATAGGGTAACTCCATTCCCAATTTTCTATTTTTTTTTCTTTCCCAATTTTCTGAGGAAACTCCACACTGTCTTCCATAGTGGTTGTACCAATTTACATTTCCATCAGCAGTGTGTGAGGGTTCCTTTTTCTCCACAGCCTCTCTAGCACTTGTTATTTTTTGTCTTGTTGATAATAGCCATTCTAACAGGTGTGAGGTGGTATCTCATTGTAGTTTTGGTTTGCATTTCCCTAATAGCTAATGAGGTTGAGTTGCACTAGTTGTTTATATATTTTAGATATTAGTTTCCTATCAGATGCATTGTTTGCAAATATTTTTCCCATTCTGTTGGCTGTCTCTTTGGTTTGTTGATGGTTTCTTTTGCTGTGCAGAAGCTTTTTAGTTTGATATAGTCCCATTTATTTATCTTTCCTTTCACTTCCTTAACTTTAAGGTCAGGTTCATAAAGTTCTAATTGAGCTGGAGATGTATAAGTTTACTACCAATGTTTTCTTTAATACATGTTGTTTCAGGTCTTATGTTGAGGTCTTCAATCAATTTTAAGTTAATTTTAGTATATGGCAACATTTCACTGTTCAGATTCATTTTTTTTTTTTTTGCACATGGTTTTCCTATTTTCCCAGCATGATATAATGAAGTCCTTTTTCCCCATTGTATATTTTTTTGCTCCTTTATCAAAAATTATTTATCCATATATTTGTGGATTTTTTTCAGGGTTTTTGATTGTTTCATGGATTTGTGTATTTGTTTTTCTACCAATACCAAACAATTTAATTATTAATGCTTTGTAGAATAAATTGAAATCGGGGATCATGATACTTATACAATCACTTTTTTATGTAGTATTGCTTTCACTATTGGAGGACTGTTGTGGTTCCTTACAAATATATGTTATTTTTGTCTATATCATGAAGGAATGTTTGTGAAATTTTAATGGAAATTGCATTAAATCTGTAAATTGCTTTGGGTAATATGGCCATTTTAACAATGTTAAGTCTTTCTATCCATGAACATGGAATATCTTTCCATTTACTTGTGTCCTCTTCAATTTCTTATAATAGTGTCTTATAGTTTTCTGTGTATAAGTCTGTCATGTTATTTGTTAAGGTAATTCCCAGGTATTTAATTTCTTTTAGTTGCAATTGCAAAATGTATTGATAGTTTCATTATTTTTCTTAAGATTCACTATTTGTATATAGAAATGCAAGTAATTTTTTACATTGATTTTTATATCCTGCAACTTTACTGTAGTCACTTATTTTTGCTAATAATTTTCTGATAGAATCTTTGAAATTTTCTAAAGAAAGTATGTCATCTGCAAAAAGTGACAGTTTGACTTCTCTTTCAATTTGGATACTTTTATTACTTTCTCTTGCCTGATTGTTCTGGCTAGAACTTTCTGTACTATATTGAACAGCAAGGTGACGTGAGGCATACCTGTCTAGTTCCTAATTTTATAGGAATGGGCTTCAGCTTTTTCCCATTTGGTATGATATTAGCTGAAGGTTTGTCATATATAGCCTTTATTATGTTGAGGTACTTTCCTTCTGTACTCATTTTATTCAGAATTTTCATCATAAATCGATGTTGTATCTTGTCAAATGTTTTTTCTGTATCAATTGATAAGATCATATGGTTTGTATTTTTCATTTTGTTTATGCAGTGTATCACATTATTTAATTTACATATGTTAAATCATCCCTGTGCTCCTGGGATGAATCCCACTTGATCATGGTGTATATATTTTTTCATGTATTGTTATATTCTGTTTGCTAATATTTTGTTTAGAATTTTTGAATCTGTGTTCATCAAAGATATTTGTCTATAGATTTCTTATTTTGTGTTGTCTTTACCAGGTGTTGGTAATAGGGTAATGTTGGCCTTGTAGAATCAGTTGGGAAGTATTGCCTCATCTTCAATTTTCTGGAAGAGTTTGAGAAAGCCAGGTATGAATTCTTTGAATGATTGGTAAAACTCATTGATGAGAACATCTGGTTCAGGGCTTTTGGCTTTGGGCAGAATTTTGATGATTGCTTCTATTTTTTTTACTATTGATTTCTTAATTTAGATTATTCAGTTGTTCTTGATTCAGTCTAGGTAGTTTATGTGTTTCTAGAAAATTGTTCATTTCCTCTAGGTTGTTAAATTTAGTGGCATAAAGTCCTTTATAATATTTTCTCATGATCCTTTGTAATTCTGTGGTATTAGTTATAATTTCACCCATTTGATTTTTAACTTTGGTTATTTGTGTCCTTTCTCTTTTCATTCTTTTTTTAGCCTAGCCAGGGGTTTGTCAATTTCATAAAAAAACCAGCTCTTTGTTCTTTTTCTAGTTCTTTAAGATGGGATGTTAAGATATTTACTTGTGATTTATCTCATTTCTTAAGATAGGCCTGTAATGATATACAGTTTTCTCTTTTAATGCTTTCACTGTGTCCAAATAATTTTGATATGTGGTATTTTCATCATTAATTTATATGTATTTTTAATTTTTTTATCTTCTTTGATACAAATATTTTTAAATAAGATCTTGTTTAATTTTCATGTATATATGATTATTTCTTCTTTTTCTAAAAATTGGATCTCCAATTTCAAAGTTTTGTAGTCTGAGAATACACTTGGTATGGTTTCAATATTCTTGAATTTGCTGAGGCTAGTTTTGTGTTTCAGCATATGGTTTATCCTTCAGAATGTTCCATGTGCACTAGCAAGAATGTATAGTCTTTTGTTTTTTAATGAAGTGTCCTGTAAATGTCAATTATGTCCAATTTCTGTAATGTGTCATTTAAAGCTCATATTTTCTTTTGTATTTTCTGTTTGGATGATCGGTCCATGGCTGTTAAGGAGCTGTTGAGGTCTCCTACTATAATTGTGATTTTGTCAGTTTCTTTTTAGATTTGTTAATAGTTGCTTTGTAAATTTTGGTACTTCCTAATTTTGGGCATACATATTAATGAGTGTCATATCCTCTTGTTTTTGTATTGTCACCTTTTATCACTATTAAATGTCCCTGTTAGTCCATTGTTATTTTTTTATCTTTAAGTCTGTTTTGTCAGATATCTGTGGTGACTCCTGCTTTTCTCTGGATGCCATTTGTTTGGAGTATTGTTTTCCACCCATTTACTCTAAGTCTGTGTTTTTCCTTATGGCTGAGATGTGTCTCTTGGAGACAGCATATGAATGGTTTTTCTTTTTTAATACAATCTTCTACTTTATGTCTTTTTATTGGTCAGTTCAGTGTATTTACATTTAGGGTGATGAATGATACTTGAGAATTTTATTTAGATTTTTTGTTTCAGCTTGAATAGTTTTTTTTTTTCTTCCGTCCATGAGGGCTTTTTCTGTGGCAGATATAGAAATGTCTTTCCTTTCTTTCTTTCTTCCTCCCTCCTTTTCTCCTTTCTCCCTCCCTATCTTCCTTCTTTCTTTCTTTCTTTCTTTCTTCCTCCCTCCTTTTCTCCTTTCTCCCTCCCTATCTTCCTTCTTTCTTTCTTTCTTTCTTTCTTTCTTTCTTTCTTTCTTTCTTTCTTTTCTTTTCTTTTCTTTTCTTTTCTTTTCTTTTCTTTTCTTTTCTTTTCCTTCTTCCTTCC
This sequence comes from Lyroderma lyra, assembly GCA_004026885.1. NCBI lineage: Eukaryota > Metazoa > Chordata > Mammalia > Chiroptera > Megadermatidae > Lyroderma > Lyroderma lyra. The sequence goes on from PVJL010008061.1 coordinate 28,376, forward strand.
TTCCTTCCTTCCTTCCTTTCTTTCTTTCTTTCTTTCTTTCTTTCTTTCTTTCTTTCTTTCTTTCTTTCTTTCTTTCTTTCTTTCTTTCTTTCTTTCTTTCCTTTCTTTCTTTCTTTCTTTCTTTCTTTCTTTCTTTCTTTCTTTCTTTCTTTCTTTCTTTCTTTCTTTCTTTCTTTCTTTCTTTCTTTCTTTCTTTCTTTCTTTCTTTCTTTCTTCTTTTCTTCTCTTTCTCTTCCCAGTTGGTATCACTTCAGCATCTTCCAATATTTTTCTCTTTATTACTTAAACTCCTATCTCTGCGAGGGTTCCTGCAAGGTGGGCTTCTTTTGATCCCAAGTTGGTCTCAATGTGCCCCCCATGTTTTAAAAGAAAATGTGATAGTAGAGGGAATAACTGCTTTGCCTGTGTTTTAGAGTTTTCTTGCGGTCTCCTGCTTGTTCCTATGAGTGCGGGATATGTTTGAAAGGACGCAAGTGGTATTTTTTTGTTGTTCTTTTTTTGCTCCCCCCCCCCAGATGGCTGTAGAGCAGACATTAGATGGAGTTGGGGTAGGTAAGCTTTGGTAGAGAGTTAGGGGAAGCAGCCAGGCTCAGTGGGTTTGTTTTTTACCTGGGTTTTGAAGCAGTGTGGTATGTGGTTGTTTTTTTGTTTTTTGTTTTTTTGTTTTTCCCCCTGTGGTAGCTTCCCTGATTGCTGACTCTGCTGCAACACTTGTCTGTTTCTCAGGGAAGCCCGGGCAGGCTGGCACAGGGCAAGCCAGGAGCGAGCTGTGATCATGTTGGTTGTGACTGAGTGCATGCTGTTGGCTCAGCCTTTCTCCTTTCTCTTGTGCCCCTGTTTCATTTCAGACTGTGTTTTATTTTGATCAGTATTTCCATGGCAGATTGCTCTCAGTTTTAAACTTGTCCAGAGATGATTTGTGGTGCCACACTGTGGCTGGGGAGCCTATTCTCACCCAGGGAAGTTCAGATGCTATGTTCAGCCTTTAACCCATTCAGGGTGCAGCACCTTAGCTGTGGTTCTACTGCACTGCAGCTCAGTGGGTTTTCAACTTGCCCATAGTCTCATAGGGTTTCAGCTGCTCTTGCCTTTTTTCTTGTTGCCATTTAGCCTTCAACTCACTTGAGATCCTGTTGCTCCTTAGCCAGTGTCCCCTGGCTCCCTCTCACTTCCCGTTGTCAGCTCCCCATCAGGTCGCAGGTCTCATTTCACATGCAGCTGTGTCTCCATTCTGCTCCTTCTTTCCTCCCCTATTTTTCCCCCTTTCTCTCACCTTCGGTTGTTTTATCGTGATGTGTAGTTCTTTCACCTGACACTGTGCCAGTCAGGGTTTCTTGTGTTGGATCCTGGTTTTTCAATTGTGTTTTCCAGAAGAGGTTTCAGAGATCTCCTTTCTCATCACCATCTTGGGTCTCTCCCCTTGTTTTCCTTTTGAATTTGGGCTCTCAATTCTTCCCATGGGCTTGGAAAAGTTTTCATCTACTATTTGATTATGCTCTCATTAGAATTTAGTTTTGCTTTTTTTTTCTGTTATTCCTATTATTCTAATATGTTGTTCTTTCTAATGGAGTCAGATAGTTCTTATAGAGGTCTTTCTTTCTTTCTTTCTTTCTTTCTTTTTGATTCTCAAATCTCTGTTTTATTTCTTCTGTTCAATTTCCATGTTTCTATCTTTGATGTCACCATTTTTTTTCTCCATTTGGTCAGCCCTGCTTCCTATGCTAGTTGCTTCATTCTTTATTGCTTTTATTGCATGGTTTATCTGTCAAATTTCTATTTGATTCTTTTTTATAGTTTCAATTATTTTGTTAAAGTGTTCGTTTTGTTCAGTAATTTCATTTCTGAAATCATTTGTCTGGGTCTGAGTACTCAGCCAGCATTCCTTGAGCTCTCTGAGTATTATTAGGAGTGCAGTCTTGAATTTTGTATCACTTAGATCATATATTTCCAAATCCATTGGTTTCTTTTCTGGAGAGTTTTTATTTTCTCTTTGAGACACTTTTTTTCCTGAGGGAGTTTATTGTATTTAGTGTGTTCCTTTTCCTGGCCATAAGAATGTTTTTTTCCTGGCAGATATGAAGAGGAAACTTTCTAGCTGGTGTCGCTGCAGGATCTTACAGAATTTCCTCTTGGTTGTTTGACTTTCTCACTCTCTGAGTGATTTTTTAGGGTAGGCCTCTCCCTTTTGTCACTGTTACCTATGTTTCAATGCACCTCCTCTTTGTGGTGGGTGGTGATATTCTCTGCTTCTGAGATCTGTGCAGGCAGAGGCTGCTGTGCTTTTGTTTTTCAGTTTCCTTGAGCCTCCCTGCTGGTTCCCAAGGGAGTGATATTTGTTGGGGAGGGCTCAAGGCTTGTTTGCAGCACAGGGTAATGGTGGTTTGGGGGAGAGAAAAGGGAAGCACCCAGTCTTTGTGTTCATATTTTCTGCCTAGCAGTGAGGACAGTGTGGCTCACTGCTGTTTTTCCCGAGGTTGCTCATTGCCCTAGGTGCTGACTCAGCTGTGAGATAGGCCAAGGGGATGCATGCCACAAAACAAGTTTGGCCCTCTCTCAGTAGCACATGGGAACAGTTCCACATCATTGGAAGTACCTTTCTTCTTTCTCTTGAGCCTGTGTTTCACCCAAGATTGTGTTTTTTTCTGGTCAGCGACCTTTCAGCTTTTGGCAGATAGTCTCAAGTTCATCAAGGGACAATTTGTGGGCAAGTCCTGTGCCTGTTGGCTCCAAGTTTTAGGCCGAATTTGGCTGGGTTCCTGGTTTCACTCTATGCACTTTAGCACACCTTGTTCAGGTCCTATCACATCCAGAGGATGGTGCTCTGGCTAGGGCCCTACTGCTTCTCAGCTCAGGCTTGGGCTTTATCTTGACCTTTTGTGGGGCTTCTGCTGTCCACTCCTCTGCCTGCTGGAGATCATGTTGCACATCAGCTCATTTCTTCCAGCCCCTTCTTTGGTTTTTCTTTTGCCAGCCATGGGCTTTCGTATCCCTGTCTTCGCACTGCTTTCTTCCCCTTCCTCCAGTTTGCCTCCCTTTCTCTGACTTTTAGGTGTTCTCTTACAGTGGGTGGATTGCTCAGCTGAGCCTGTGTCACTTGGAAATTCCTTTGTTGGATTTTGGTTGTTTAGTTTGTAATTTCCAGGAGAAGTTTCAGGGATGTTCTCTCATGCCGCCATTTTGATACCCTTCTTGATTGTTTTTTTGTGTGTTTCAGTTCTGGATATTTTTAGAGTTGTTACCATAAAGTTTATGTAAAAAAAAGTTTTATATATGTGTGCTTCTTATCTCCATTCTCCTTTAAAAATTTAAACCTTTACTTTATCTATTTTATGTTTTTGTTTTTCCAATTTATCCTTATTTATTTTGACTTTTTGTTTCAAGTCAAATAGCCTACTTCAATATTTCCTAGAATGCCAACCTTGTGCTGGAGAATTTTCTCAGCTTATGTATGTCCTAAAATATAACTTTGCTGGATAAATTATTCCTGGTTAATTTTTCTGTTTCAATATTTTGAAAATTTGATTTCACTCTTTCCTGTATTGTAGAGTTTATGCTGAGAAGCCTGGTGATAATGTGATGGTCTTTCCTTTATAGGTTATGGTCTTTCTCCTGAATGCCTTGAGTATTCTTTCTTTGTCATTGATCTTTGACATCTTCAATATAATGTGCCTTGGATAAAGTCTGCTAGAATTAAGGTAGTTAGTGCTTTGTTTGTTTTTTGGATTTAAAATTTTAGTTTTTTCCATCGGTTCAGGCAGTTCTCATCAACTATTTGTTTGAATTGACTTTCTTTGCCCTTCTCACTCTCTTTCCTTCTGGTATACCCACTGTTCTTATGTTGCTTTTCCCAATAAAATCAGGTAGTTTTTTCTTAAAGTTGTTTCATTTTTTTAACTCTCACATCTCTTTTCTCTTTTGCAACATTTCCATATTTCTATCTTTGATATCACTAATTTTTTTCTACATCTGATGAGCTCAGTTTTCTAAACTAGCTATTTTATGCTTTATTGCTTTTACTGCATTCTACATTTCCAGAATTTCTATTAGGTTCTTATTAAAAATGTCTATCCATTTGGTAAAATATTCCTTGTGTTAATTGATTTAAAAATTATTTTTATAAAAATGTTTTTTGTTGTTTTTCTATATATAAAATATTTTTATTGTTATACTTATTGGGGTGACATTGCTTATCAAGAGTTACATAGGTTTCAGGTGTACAATTCTACAGTGCACTGTCTATTTGTTGCATTATTTATTCACCACTCAGTGTGAGATCTCTTTCTATCATTATATATTTTGTTCCCCCTCCCTCCTTTCCTGCCCTCTCCCTCTTCTCTCACCCACTTCCCCCTTACTCCCAAATAACCCTTAAACTATTGATTATGTCCATGAGATTTTTGTTTGTTTGTCTGTTTTTTCTTTGTTGCTTTCAGTATTATATTCCACATATGAGTGAAATCGTATGGTTCTTGCTTTTTCCTGTCTGGCTTATTTTACTTAGCATGATAATCTCTAGGTCTATCCATTTTGTTGTAAATGGCAATATTTCATATTATAGTTGAGTAATATTCCATTGTGTATATGTACCACAGCTTCTTTCCAGTCATCTGTCGAAGGGCACTTTGGTTTTTTCCACATCTTGGCTACCATGAACAGCATTGTGATGAACATTGGGGTACATAAGTCTTTGTGGACTAAGGTTTTCAAGATTTTGGGGTAGATATCTGGAAGAGGTATTGCTGGATCATATGGTAACTCCATTCCCAATTTTTTGAGGAATATGCACACCATCTTCCATAGCAGTTGCACCAATTTACATTCTCACTAGCAATGTGAAACGGTTTCTTTTTCTCTGTATCTTCTCCAGCACTTGTTATTCTTTGTCTTACTGATAATAGCCATTCTAACAGGTGTAAAAGGATATCTCATTGTGGATTTGATTTGCATTTCCCAGATAGTTAATGAGGTGGAACATTTTTTTTCCATTGTTGGCCATTTGTATTTTTTCTTGGGAGAAGTGTATGTTTAGGTCCTCTGGCCACTTTTTAATTGGGTTGTTTGTTTTCTTGTTGTCAAGTCATATTAGTTCTTTGTACATTATAGATATTAGACCCTTAACAGATGCATTGTTTGCAAATATTTTCTCCCATTCAGTTGGCTGCCTTTTGGCTTTGTTGATGATTTCTTTTGCTGTGCAGAAGCTTTTTAGTTTGATATAGTCCCACGCATTTATTTTTGGTTTTACTTCCCTTGCCTTTGTGTCAGCTTCATGAAGTCTTCCTTGAGACCTAGGTCTATAAGTTCAGTATCAATGTTTTCTTCTATACAGCATATTGTTTGGGATCTTATTTAGAGGTCTTTAATCCATTTGGAGTTAATTTTAGTATGTGGTGAAACTTCACAACTCAGATTCATCCTTTTGCATGTATTTTTCCAGTTTTCCCAGCACCATCTATTGAAGTGGTTGTCTTTTTCCCATTGCATATTTTTCACTCCTTTATTAAAAATTATTTGTCCATAAATTTGTGGATTTTTTTCTGAGTTTTCAATGTTGTTCCATTGGTCTATGTGTGTATATGCATTTATTTTTTTCTGCCAATATAAAGCTGTTTTGATTATTTATGCTTGTTGGATAAAGTGAAACCGGAGAGTGTGATACCACCAGCCTTATTCTTTTTATGCAGTATTGCTTTGACAATTTGAGGTCTTCTGTGGTTCCATACAAATCTGATAACTTTATAATCTATTCCTTGAAAGTATGATCATGGGATTTTTATGGGAATTGTCTTAAATCTGTAAATTGCTTTGAGTAATATGGCCATTTTAACAGTTTTAAGTCTTCCTATCATTGAACATGAAATATCTCTCCATTTCTTTGTGTCCTCTTCAATTTTTTTCAAAAACAACTTACAGTATTCTATGTATAAGTAAGTCATATTCTTTGTTAATTCCTACACATTTCCTTCTTTTTGTGGTGATAGCAAAAGGTATTGACTCCCTTTTTTCTTTTTCTGAAGATGTGTTGTTTGTTTATAAAAATAGTATTGATTTTTGTACATTGATTTTGTATCCTGTGACTTTACTCTATTTGCTAATTGTTCCTAAGAGTTTTCTGGTGGAGTCTTTGAAAGTTTCTATATAAAGGATCATGTCATCTGCATATAGTGACAATTTGACCTCTTCTGTCCCAATTTGGATACCTTTTATTTCTTTCTCTTGCCTGATTGCTCTGGCTAAAACTTCCAGTATTATATTGAATAGCAATGGTTATAGGGGTCATCCCTTTCTTGTTCCTGATTTTAGGGGAATGTGCTTCAACTTTCCCTTATTCAATATAATCTTATCTGAGAGTTTGTCATATATGTCCTTTATTATGTTTAGATGCTTTCCTTCTATATCCATTTTATTTAGTGTTTTGATCATAAATGGATGTTGGATCTTGTCAAATTCTTTTTCTGCATCAATTGATATGATCATATGGTCTTTATCTTTTATTTTATTTTGTTTATGTGGTGTATCACATAGATTGATTTTCATATGTTGAACCATTCTTGTGCTTCTGGAAAGAATCTGACTTGATCATGATGTATGATCTTTTTGATGCATTGTTGTATTCTATTTGCTCATATTTTGTTTAGAATTATTGCATCTGTGTTCATCAGAGACATTGGTCTATATGTTTTTTTTTTTGTTGTTGTTCTCTTTATGAGACTTTGGTATTAGGGTAATGTTGGAGTCATAGAATTAGTTAGGAAGTATTGCCTCGTCTTCAATTTTTGGGAAAAATTTGAGGTGGATAGGCATGAGTTCTTCTTTGAATGCTTGCTAAGTTTGTTGATGAAACCATCTGGGCTGTGGCTTTTACCTATAGGGAGGTTGTGGATAGTCATTTTAATTTCTTTACTATTGATTGGTGTCTTTAGATTATCCAGTTTTTCTTGGTTCAGTCTAGGTAGGCTATAGCTTTGTAAGAACTTGTTTATTTCTTGTAGGTTGCTAAATTTAGTGGCATAAAGCCCTTCATAATATTTTCTCATAATCTTGTATTTCTGTGGTATCAGTGGTAACTTCTCATTTTTTGTTTCTAATTTTGGATATTTGTATCTTTTCCTCTTGCTCTTTGGACAGTCTAGCTAGGGATTTGTCAATTTTGTTAACTTTCTCGAAGAACCAGCTCTTTGTAGCATTATTTTTTTGTTGCATTTCTATTCTCCATTTGATGCAGCTCTGCTTTAATTTTGATTACTTCTTTTTCTTCTGCTGACTTTTGGTGTTTTCTGTTTGTTTGTTTTTCTAGTTCTTTAATGGGATGTTAGAATGTTTATTTGCGCTTCTTTTTGTTACTTAAGATGGGCTTGTAATGATCTAAATTTTCCTTTTATTACTGTTTTCACTGTTTCCCAATAACTTTGATATGTTGTATTTTCATTGCCAGCAGTTTCTACATATTCTTTAATCTCTTCTTTTACTTGTTCTTTGATCCATATTAGAAAAGAAGGTATAGTCCTTTTTTTTTCTGGATGAAGTGTCCTGTAAATGTCAATTATGTCCAGTTGTTGTACTGTGCCATTTAGAGCTGATACATTCTTATTTATTTTCTGTTTGAACGATCTGTCCAGGGCTGTTAAGTAGGTGTTTAGGTCTCCTACAATGATTGTGCTTTTGTCAATTTCCCCTTTCAGATCTTTTAGTAGTTGTTTTATGTATTTTGGTGCTTGCTGATTGTGAACATATATATATTAATTAGTGTCAAGACTTCTTGTTGTTGTATTGTAATTTTTATCACTATGTAATGTCCATCTTTGCCTCTTGTTATCTTTTTTAACCTGAACTTTGTTTCATCAGATATCAGTATGGCAACTTTTGCTTTTCTTTGGTTACCATTTGCCTGGAGTATAGTTTTCCATCCTTTCACTTTGAGTCTGCGTTTGTCCTTATGGCTGAGGTGTGTCTCTTGGAAACAGCATATGGATGGGTTTTGCTTTTTAATCCAGTTTGCTACTCTTTGTCTTTTTATTGGTGATTTCAGTCCATTAACATTTAGAGTTATGATTGACATGTGAAGATTTCCTATGACCATTACTTCCTTTTTAAAATTTACTAAATTTTTTTTCTTTTATGTTGTTCCAACTCTATTCCACTTATTCTGATGTTTTATTTCAGATAGAAGAACCTCCTTCAGTATTTCTTGATATGCTGATTTTGTGCTGGCAAATTTCATCAGCTTCTGTGTGTCTGAGAAGGTCTTTATTCTTCCTTCATATCTGAAGGATAATTTTGCTGGTAATTCATTCTTGGCTGGATGTTTCTCTCTTTCAGTATTTTGAATATTTGATTCCACTTTTTCCTGGCTTGTAGAGTTTCTGCTGAAAAGTCTGATGCCAGCCTTATTGGTTTACCTCTAAAGGTTATAGTTCTTTTTTCCCTAGCTGTCTTGAGAATTGTAATTTTTTCTTTGATTTTTGACATCTTCAGTACTATGTGTCTTGGAGAACATCTGCTTGGGTCCAGGTATCTAAGGGGCCTATTTTCTTCTTGAATTTGAGATTGCAGATCTTTCCATAGGTTTGGAAAGTTCTCATTTACTATTTGTTTGAGTATGCACTCTATAGAGTGCTCTCCTCCTTTTTCTAATCCTATTATCCTGATATTGCTCTTCCTCATGGAGTCATATAGTTCTTGCAAAGTTTTTTTTTTTTAATTCTTTTGGTTCTGTATTCCCTATCTTCCTCTTTCTGAGATGTTTCCATGTTCCAGTATTCAATATCAATAATTCTTTCCTCCATCTGGTTGGCCCTGTTTTCTATGGCAGTTATTTCATTTCTCACTTCTTCATTGTATTATTTATCTCTTGAATTTCCATCTCGTTCTTCGTTATAGTTTAAATTTGTTTGTTAAACTGTTTGTTTTGTTCATGGATTTCCTTTCTGAGCTCATTCATCTCATCTATGGTGTTTTTCCAATATGTGTTCATTTCTCTGAGAGCCTTTAGAATGGCTATTTTATATTCTCTGTCAGTTAGTTCATAAATTTCTAGATCTATAAGATCCTTTTCTGGAGATTTTTCATCTTTTTTCTGAGGAGCTTTAAATCTTAAGGTGCTCATGTTGTCTGTTGTGTTCTTCTTTATCATAATGAAGGCTTTATTTCCAACAGAGCCCAGGAGATCACTTTATTTCTCTGATTAGTATTTTTGTGTTGTCTTGCTGTAGAGAATACACTAGGTGGCACTAGGGGAGCAAGTTTTGGGAGAGCAGGGAAGTGTTTAAGTCATATGTTTGGTCTCCAGCAGTTTTTGGAGGTGGGGCACAGTGGTCCGTTGTCTTTCCACTTCCTGCAGTTCACTGGGGAAGTTATATGAGAAGGGGGAGGCCAAGAAAATTCAAACTGAGGCCACTCCATCTCATGTGTTTTGTTGTGGAAACTTTGGCAGACAGGGGAGGCTGATGGAATGCTGGCTGAGGACATTCACGCTGGTCGGGGTGAATTCTGTCAAATCCACTCTTGTCCCCTCTCTAGTCGTTCACCCTTAACTGTGTTTCAGTGACTCATTTCCACTCTGGGCAGTGTTTGCAAGCACAATCCCCAAGTGCGGTGGGATCCCTGAGCACAGCACAAGTGACATGTGCCAAGGGGTTTGTGACATGAAGAGGCTATGCGTGCATTCTCCACAAGCCATGAGGGTGCCATGAGGGTGCTGCATGCCATGAGCCAAGCTGGGGGCCATGGTAGGGTGCTGTCCACATGCATGCCCTGTGCTGGGTGGGCGCCAGGAGCCATGATGCTGTATCTGGAGTTCCAATCATGTCTAGAGCTGTTCAATGCCTCGCTTGGATTTTTTGCCATTCAGAGCCTCAGAGCTTGGCTCCCAGGCTTTGTTTCCAACATGCTGCTTTTAGGCCCAGCTCCCTCACAGTCTCCCCGCATTCCCACCGCTCTGCCTTCCACTCTTGTTGCTGCTTGTCCTCACCCCTCCCCTATATCACGCTGCTCCCTGATTATTTTCTATTTCTTTTAGTTAACCATGGTTGTGTTGTGTCATGACCTCTCTCTGTTTCTCCTCCTTTTTTCCTACTCACCCTCTAACCTTCAGGTGTTTTCTTGTGATGGCTTGATTTCTCAGTTGTCTCTGTGCCACTCAGGGCTCCCCATATTGGATCCTGTTTGGCCATTTAATTGTATTTTCTGAGAGAGGTTTTAAGGACCTTCTCTCTGGTCACTATCTTGCTGATCTATCTCTTTTTTAATTTTTTAAATTGTTAATTTTATTGGGGTGACATTGGTCAGCAAAAATTACACAGGTTCTAGGTATACAACTCTACAGCACATTGTATATGTGTTGCATTGAGTGCTCACCACACAGAATCAGTTCTCCTTCCACCAGTATATATTTGATACCCTTCACTCCTTCAACCCCTTCTTACCCCCAGGTAACCACTAAACTATTGACAGTGTCCATGAGTTTCTATTTCTTTGTTACTTTCATCTTTTTTATTACACATGTATGTGAAGTCATATAGTTCTTGTTTTTTTTTAATCTGACTTATTTTGTTTAACATGATGAAATCAAGGTTCATCCATATTATCATAAATGGCCATATTTCATCTTTTCTGATGGCTGAGTAATATTCTATTGTGAAAATACACCACAGCTTCTTTATCCAATTATATATCAAAAGACACTTTGTTTGTTTTCTATGACTTGGCCACTACGAACAGTGCTGCCATGAATATTGGGGTACACATATCTTTGCAGACTAAAGTTTTCAAGTTTCTGGTGTAGATACCCAGAAGAGGAATTACTAGATTATATGGTGATTCTATTCTTAATCTTTGAGTAACCTCCATAGTGTCTTCCATAGTGGTTGTACCAATTTACATTTCCTCATAGGCTTAATTTTCTCTAAAACCTCTCTAACACTTTTTATTCCTTGTCTTGTTGATAATAGCCATTCTAACAAGTGTGTGCTGGTATCTCATTTAGGCTTATATTTGCATTTTCCTGATAGCTAGTGAAGTTGAGCATGTTTTCATATATCTGTTTGCCATTTGTATGTCTTCATGGAAGAAGTTTCTGTTCAGGTTCTCTGCCCAGGTTCTAATTTGGATTGCATTTTTCTTTTTGTTGTTGTTGTTGTTTAGTTGTATGAGTTCTTCATATATTTTAGATATTAGCACCTTATCAGAAGCATTTTTTGCAAATATTTTCTTTCTTTCATCTGTTTTGTTTTGTTTTGTTGGTTGGTTTGCTATGTAGGAGTTTTTTAGTTTGGTAAAGTTTCATTCATTTATTTTTGCTTTTACTTCCTTTGCCTCTGAGGTCAAGTTCATAAAGTCCTCTGTAAACCCAAGGTCCATAATTTTAGTATCTGTTTTCTTCTATGCACTTAATATTTGGGGAATTATGTGGACTTATGTGGAGGTTTTTGATCCATTTTGAATTAATTTTTGGTATATAATGACAGTTTGCAGTTAAGATTCATTTTTTTGCATGTGGTTTGTCTATTTTCCCAGCACCATTCACAGAAGAGGCTTTTTTTTCCTCATTGCATATTTTTGGCTCTTTTGTTGAAAATTATCTGTTCATATATTTGTGGGTTATTTCTGGGTCTTTTATTCCATTCCATTGTTCTGTGTGTCTGATTTTTTGCCAATACCAAGCTGTTTTGATTATTGATGCTTTGTAGTATAGATTGAAGCCTGGGAGTGTGATGTCTCCAGCCTTATTCATTTTTCATAGAATTTCTTTGACAATTTGGGGTCTTTTATTGTTCCATATAAATCTGATAATTTAAAAAAATCTATTTCTCAAAAGAATGTATATAGAATTTTCATGGGAATTGTGTTAAATCCGCATATTGTTTTGGGCAATATGGACATTTTAACTACGTTAATTCTTTCAATCCATGAACATGGGGTATCTTTCCATTTCTTTCTGCCTTCTTCAATTTCTTTTAATAGTGTCTTATAATTTGCCATGTATAAGCTCTTCACATTTTTTGTTAAGTTTATTCCTAGAGGGGAGTTCCCTGGTGCTGTAGTAGCTAAGCTCCAGCACTCTCAATGCTGCGGTCTGTGTTCGATTCCCAGCCAGGGGAACTACCCTCTCCCCCCAATAAAAGTTTACTCCTAGGTATTTTATTTTATTTATTTATTTTTTGTGATTGCAAAAGGTATTATTTTCCTCATTTTTTCTGAAATTTCATTGTTCAAAATGCAATTAAGTTTTATATGTTAATTTTGTATCCTGCAACTTTATTGTAATTGTGTATTAATTTTAATAGTTTTCTGGTGGAGTCCTTAGGATTTTCTACATAAAAAATCATGTCATCTGCAAAAAGTGACAGTTTTACTTCTTCTCTCCCAATTTGGATTTCTTTTATTCCTTTATCTTGCCTGATTGCTCTGGCTAGAACTTCCAGTACTATGTTGAATAGCAGTGGTGACAGGGGATATTCCTGTCTTATTCCTGATTTTAGAAGATAAGGTTTCATTTATTTCCTCTTCAGTATGATATTTGCTGAGGATTTGTTATCTATGGCCTTTATTATGTTGAGGTACTTTCCTTCTATATCAATTTTATTCAGTGTTTTGATCGTGAATAGATGTTGTATCTTGTCAAATACTTTTTCTGCATCAATTGATATAATCGTATAATTTTTATCTTTTATTTTGTTAATGTGTTGTATCACATTGATCAATTTGCATATATTGAACTATCCTTATTTCCCTGGGATAAATCCCACTTAATCATGATGTATAATTTTATTAAGGCATTGTTGTATTCTATTTGTTAGTATTTTGTTAAGGATTTTTGCATCTGTGTTCACCAGAGATATTGGTTTATAATTATCTTTTGTTTGTATGTGTGTTGTCTTTACCAGGCTTTGGTATTAGGGTAATGTTGGCCTCATAGAATATATTGGAAATATATGCTTTTCTCCAATTTTCTAGATGAGTTTGAGAAGAATAGGTGAAATTCCTCCTTGAATCTATGGTAAAAATCAGTGAAAGTGTCTGGTCATGAACTTTTGTTTTTGGGGCGGTTTTGGATGATTGTTTCAATTTTCTTACTGTTAATTGGTGTATTTAAATTTTCTAGCTTTTCTATGTTTAGTATATGTAGACTATATGTTCTACAAACTTGTCTATTTCTTCTAGGTTGCTAAATTTGGTGGCAGAGTGGTATGAATGGCTGGAGTGCCAGGATGGCGGCTGGGTTGCAGGTGGCTGGAGTACGAGGTGGGTGGCTGGAGCATTGCATAAGAGTGTGAAATTCAAGTTCAGGGGCCAAAGTGTGGCATGGGCAGCAGGTATGGGAAATGGGTAGCCAGAGAGGGGTGTGGGGCTGGGACTGGAGCAAGGTGTGGGCGGCTGGAGTGGCACACCATTGGCTGCAACACTGCACCAGTGGCTGGAGAACACTGTGGCCCTGGAAAAGTTGGGCCCTGTCAGTCCCCAAGGGGTTAAAACCAAACCCACTCTAAAAAGTTACAGCCAGGTCCACTATAAAGAGTTAAAGCCAGGCCCACCGTGCAGGCTTGACCTTGGAATAATCAGTCCATATCCGGGGCTGAGGAATTCCTGGGACTGATATTTACTGCACATGTACTGGCTTGTGTAACCATGAAAACCCAAACAACTGCTATTGGGCAGGTGTGGCAATCTGCCACTTTTGTTTGAATACATATATATAGTCCCAGGTGTGCAATAAAGTGGCTTGCTTGCTGGCCTGTTTATGGTCCCTGTATGTCGCTTCCACATGTGTTTTTTCAACTGGGTGTACCACCGTCAAAACCTGCTCTGCTTAACAGCCTTGGCAATGACATTTGGTGTAGTCAGCAGGATGAGGTATGTATGACCCTTAGTGCCTCTGAGAGTCTCCAGGTGGAAAAAATGTGGCCTCTCAGCTCTCTATGGTAGCCAGTGGCCACATATCTGGTGACATGAACAGCTCTGGAAGACTGGGGTGAAATTAGACCAACCCTGGGGATATCAAAAAGTCCCTGGAATCTGTGGAACTGAACATTTCTCCGGTACATCCCAAGGTGGCTGACCAAGTAGCCTGGATGTTTGTGGTGGTGTTGCAACATGCCAGCCAACGGATGCAGGAGCAAGCTCAAAAGGTACGTAAGCTGCAGCACCAGGAAGAAATGCTTGAAGAGTGCCTGGCGGCTACTAAACATATGCTGTGGGGCTCAGAAGAGTCTGCACAGTCCTCTGGGGTGGTCTTGGAGTGGATGCATGAAACCACAGACTCTCTGGCTCAATTGGGAGATGTGAAAGCAAAACAAAGAAAAAAGACAGCCAGGTGAGGCCGCTACAGGTGCCCAAGTGGCCCCCACCCAAAGGACGCCCAAGGAATAAAGGGGCTCAAAAGGGTGGCATTCAGCCTGCAATAAAAGTGAGCCAAAAGCAGATGTAATTTGATCTTTTGGCTGTACGAGTAGCCACAGAATTAAAAAAAAAAAAAGAGCAGCAGCTTATGAAAGTACTGCTGGCTCTGTGCAAGCAGCCGAAACCTGAGCAGGAGTTCACTCCCCTGCCAACTGCTACACTTCTGATTCAGGATCTGAGACTGACTTTTACCTGGATTAGGGTTCTGGCTGAGGTACCTAGCTGAAGGGAGATCCGCGGTACCAGAGGCCACATGTTGAACTTACTATTTATTGGTACTCCCATAATGTACAGTAGGTACTAGATTTTGTGGACACTGGAGATGATAGCACTTTGCTGTATGGAAATCTGGATCACTTAGTGGTCCTATAATCACCACAGAGTGATATGGAAGCCAAATGGTATGTGTCAAACAAGTAGTTGTGACTCTGGGCATAGGACGATTGCCCCCACAAGGCTATAAATTCTGTCTCCCCTATCGTAGAATATATTCTAGCAGTGAATGTGCTGCAAGGATTGGCAATCTTGACAATGATGGGAGAATTTTGACGGCAAATACAAGTGATGAAGACTATTGTTCAGGGGCATCCCCATCATGCTCCCTTGGCATTACCCCAGGCTACCTGTGCTGTGTATACAAAGCAATATTGGTTACCGGGAGGGCATGAAGAGATTTGCTGTACCATTCTCAACCTTGAAGAAGCCCAGATAATCCACTCAATGCATAGCCCTTACAATTCTCCCATATGGCCAATGAAAAAGGCTGATGGCTCCTGGCAAATGATGGTGGACTTTTGGGCGCTAAACTGAATAGAGCGCCAGAGAGTCAAGAACAGTTTGCCTTCATGTGGGAAGAATGACAATGAAATTTCATGGTTCTTCCCCAGGGATATCTGCACAGTCCCACCCTGTGTCATGGACTGTTGGCTCAGGACTTAGCCACCTGGCGGAAACCAGCAGGGGTGCTTCTGTTGTATTATATTGATGCTAAGTTCTGATTCTCTTACAGAGCTTGATACTGTGGCCACCAGTCTATGAGAAGCCCTTGAGACTTGGGGGTGGGCTGTCAATGAATACAAGATCCAAGGGCCTGGGTTATTGCAGACTTACTTGGGTTTGTTAGGCTATCGGAGTGTTTTTCTTCATTTAGCCACTTTAGCTCACCCCTTACATCACCTGATATGGCAAGAGGTTACTTGGGATGGAACCCCAGAGATAGAACAGTCATTTCGAACCACCAAGTTAGCAGTGGCTGAAGCTCAAACCCTATGGATGGTTGACATCACCATACCATTTCTTCTAATTGTGTCAGTGGATGACAATGGGTTTGGATAGAGCTTATGACAGAAACATGGGACTCATAAAGTGTCCATTGGTATTTGGTCTCAATTGTGGAAAGGGGCAGAAGCCTGCTATTTCCTTATAAATAAACAGGTAGCTGCTATTTATCCTACCCTTTTGGACTGTGAAGACATAACAGGTCCTAATCTTGTAACCATCCAATCAAGGTATCTGATAGAGGACTGGTTGTGGTCTTGTTTGTGGACCCTGCAATGAATACAGGGGTGGCCCAAACCCCTGCCTGGACCAAATGGGGGGGGGCAATTTGGAACAGAGGGCTCACTTCTCATCAGCCCTTTATCAGATCAACTACATACCTTGCTAGGACCTATAGAATTTCAAGTGAAAGAGCAAGTCCCAGCGATGGAAATTGAAATGTCTATGGCTAGTCCCTATCTAGAGGGGCAAGCCCGTATCCTGGAAGATGCATGGTATACAGATGGCTCCTGCTGAGGGCAATCACCTAAATGAACAGCTATGGAAATACAGCCCTCTACAGATGAATATTGGTATGAGGCAGGGACTGGACAATCCAGTCAATGGGCTGAATTGAGGGCTATGTGCCTAATGTTGATGAATGAACCAGGCCTCACACATGTCTGTATGTATAGTTGGACAGTATACAAAGGTTAATACTCTGGTTCCCCCATTGGGCAGCCAGTGATTGGCTGATAGGGCGCTGTTCTTTGTGGGGGAGGGCTCTTTGGCAGGACTTGTATAATCGGGGTCTCCAGCAGGGGTCCACCATTTACCATGTTCAAGGACATAATCCTTTAAAGGCGCCTGGAAATGCTGCTGCTGATGCTCTTGCTCAAGTGAGGACAAGCCAGTTACTGCCCCACCTGGGAAAGCCAGGTCCTTGGCTACATTGCAAGTTGGGACACGTTGCAGCCCAAACCATGGAACAAGTAGCTCATCGATGGGGTATGTCTCTGACTTGGGCACAATGTCAACAAGCTGTGCAAAATTGCCAGGCTTGTGTAGAACAGCACCCTGACTGGCACTCCCCACTGCGAGAACCGGGTGTTGTGCTGAGGGTTGGACAACTCTTTCAGGAATGGCAAGTGGACTATATTGGGCCCTTGCCAACAGATCATGGTTTTCAATATGCCTTCACAGCACTGGATACAGGAACTGGGTTAGGATTTGCCTGGCTTATGGCTGCAGCCACCCAAGAACTTACACTTTCTGCACTTGATCAGCTGAGTGCTGCCTATGGGACTCCTATGGTAATTAGTAGTGATTGGGGCACTCACTTTATTGCATACAAAATACAGGCTTGGGCTCATCAGAATGATATTGAATGGCAGCTGCATGTACCCAAGCCACAGACATGATAGAATGATATAATGGTTTATTAAAGGAAAAATTACAGGTCTTGGGCCCTGGTTTATGCAAATGAAGAACTAGTTTTCCCACTGAATTTAGACTATTGGATAAACAACCCAGACACAGTGGTTTTTCCCCATTAGACAAAGTTGTTCAAGGGTCACCCCATATTTTGAAAATGTGTTCTAACTCTGCTGACCCACACCTGGTGCCAAAATATATAATGGGTCTTTACTCTTCCCTGCTCCTGACTCATTGGCACCAGAAAAACAAGCCTCATGGTCATGGCCTTGGACCACCCAGGCCTCTCATGAATCTTGGCTCGCTGTAATAGAACTTTGGGGTATTAGACACAAGGAAGGATTGATCTTGAAACCATGGGTGGGGCGCTGGCCTCTCTCTGTACAGGTGACCCTACCAGAGAGGGCCAGAGTTCCTATACTAAAAGGAACATTTGTCTTGGCCCTCTGGCCCCTTTTGTTGTATTCCATTACTCCATTATAGCAGCATTGGCCCCAAAACTCTTGGGAAGATACTCTAGTATCATAGGCCAGGGGTGAAGCCCTTACTGGCCACATTGTTGTCACAGATACATTGCTTGTATTTTTCCTGAGGGTAAAGACCTTCCTTTAATGGTTTCACTGTCTGCTTTGTCTTACCACCTAGGCTCACAGCAGGCCATAGTATCCTGTCCTGGGCACATATTTTTGCTCAGGTGCATAATGTTCCTCACTGTTGGATCTGCATGAAAATACTGGTAGAGGCAGCTGAAGGACTTCTGTGGTGAATTCACCCAGCTAGATACCTAGGTTGCTTTCATATCTTGGCTACTGTAAATAATGCTGCAATGAACATAAGGATACATATATATTTTTAAATTACTGTTCTTCAGATAAATACACAGAAGTAGAATTTCTGGTTCATTTGATAGTTTTATTTTTAATGAATCTCCATAGATTTTTTTCATAATGAGTACACCAGTTTACAATACCACCAAACATTGCACAAGGGTTTTCTTATCTCTTGGGGAAGTTTAATAGGTGAAATATAAGAAAGTGTTCCCTGATTAAATAAGGTTGGGAAACATTGGGTGATACAATGTAACTGTATTTCTCTACTGAAGGATTACCAGTGAACTAACATGTATGGTAGGTTTGGGAGGGGGAATAATAAAAGAAATATGATGAATTTCTTAAAGAGAGGAAGTAAAGCATGGTGTTATGAATGGACCCCTTTGGTGGCAGACTTTTTAGGTTGAGAGCCCAGTTAGAATATGTCACTTGCTTCTTATGGGACCTTGGACAAGTTTATTTTACCTTTTTAGTGCCCCAGTTGTCTTTATCCATCTCATGTGGATGATAATAGCAATATTTATAGGATGGTTGTAATATATTAATATATAAAGTACTTAAAATGTTCTTGGCTCTTAGGAAATGCTCAGTAAATACAAGATAATATAATTCAACTCTGTAATCATTTTCCTACAAAACATCTCATAGCATTAATGAGATCGATCTCAATGCAAACACATGCTTTGGAAAATGCTGGATTAATTTCTTCTGGTATTAAGACTATATAGGGGGTAGCATAGAAAGGAAAGCAATTAAACAAGGTCAAATTAGACCTGAGGTGGAGGACCTCAACTCTGAAGTCCAAATTTCAAATCTTATTTTCTTCCTCCATTCCCAGATATTTTTTAGAGGAGATAATTTACCAGCCTCAATTAGGTTATGTGTAAATTTTTAAAGAAAGGAGAATGAACTAAATGATTGGGGTGTTTTGTTAATTATCCAATGACTTAAATGGCTTTGATTTATGTATCTGAAAAATGTATCTACTGTTACTGATTTGCACCTTGGAATTTTGCTAAGACAAAAAGTGATACTAAAACTAATTTAATCCAAGACCACAATTAAATTTTATTAGCATCTTACAGTCCAGTTTCATCAGAAAATGACAAATGGTGAGAAATCAAACAGCCCTCTGACCAGGCAGTGTTATTTGTGAAATGAATATTTTACTTTTCCAAATATTTTCTAGAGGCAAGGAAGTATCACCTACAGCAGTAGTTCTCAAAGTGTTGTGTGTATAAGAATCACCTGTGTGGCTTTTTAAGGTACAGAGGGCTGGCCCCAAATCATAGAGTTTTGTTTAGTAAGTCTGTCAGTGGCATGTATGGGGAGAAAAGATTAAGAATTTTGTTCTTAATATACTAATGCTGCTGATCCAGATATCACATTTTGAGAACCAATGATATAGAGGTTAAAAAAATGGGCACTGAATTGGACAGGGAACCACTTAAAAGATGTTAAATCTTAGTTAAATCACTTACTCCCCATTCGTCAGCTTATCTATCTACCTCATGAGGTTGTTGTAAAAATTAATGAGTTAACATACATAAAGACTTAGAATGCTGCCTACTGTACTGTGTTAATTGTTAGCTATTTTTGTTATTATTGTTATTAAAAGGTCAGTCCCCTGAGTTTGTATGGGATCCCTTGGAATAAAGAAAGAATATTTATATAGAAAATGATATCATTTTTTTTAAAATTTGACATTTAAAGTGACATTAGAAGTGAGTAGTTTGGGTGAGAGAAGAATGGGAGGCCAAGCTAGGACTTGGTGTGTTTTGAGCAACAAGAAAGGGTAGTGGAGAAAAAAGTTGGGATAGCAATACTTACATGGGATAAGAAGACTTTAAAATGAAGACTATAACAAAAGACAAAAAGATTACATAATTATAAAGAGATCAACAAGAGGACATTACTCTTGAAAATATTTATGCACCTAGCATAAGAGCACCTAAATACCTAAAGCAAATATTGACTGACAAAATGACAGAGATAAACAATAACACAATCATAGTAGGAAATACTAACACCTCATTGACACCAATGGACAGATTTTCCACACAGAAAATCAACAAGAGCAGCCTTAAATGACACACTAGACCACACAGATTTAATTGATATTTTTAGAGAATTTCATACAAAAGCAGAAGAATATACATTATTTTGAAGTGAACATGGAACATTGTCCAAGATAGACCACATGTTAGGCCACAAAACAGCCTCAATAAATTGAAAAAAATTGAAA
Source organism: Lyroderma lyra (assembly GCA_004026885.1). NCBI lineage: Eukaryota > Metazoa > Chordata > Mammalia > Chiroptera > Megadermatidae > Lyroderma > Lyroderma lyra. The sequence continues at coordinate 48,539 of PVJL010008061.1, forward strand.
ACATATCAAGCATCTTCTCTGACCACAGTAGTATGAAACTAGAAATCAATTATAAGAAAAATCAACTAGAAAACACACAAACACATGGAGACTGAATACCATGCTACTAAACAATAAGTGGGTCAACAATTAGAAGAAGGTAGAAATCAAAAGGTACCTTGAGACAAACAAAAGTAAAAACATAGCAACCAAAAATCTGTGGAACACAACAAAAGCATTCATAAGAGGAAAATTCATAGCAATGCAGGCCTAACCTAAAGAAACAAAAAATTCTAATAAATAGTTTAATCTTACACCTATGGGAACTAGAAAAAAAAGAAGCAAACAAAACCCAAAGTTAGTAAAAAGAAGAAAATAATAAAAATCACAGTGGAAATAAATGAAATTGAGACTAAAAAGACAATACGAAAGGTCATTGAAACCAAGAGCTGGTTCTTCAAAAATATAAACAAAATTGAGAAAACTTTAACCAGACTCCTCAAGAAAAAAAAAAGAGAAACCCCAAATAAATAAAATCAGAAATGAAAAAGAAGTGATAATAGACACACAGAAATACAACAAATTATAAAAATATACTATGAACAAATACACACCAACATATACAGAACCTGAGAAAATGGATAGATTTTTAGAAACATACAAGCTTCAAAGGCTGATTCAAGAAAAAACAAAAAATTTAAACAGACAAGTTTCTTTTTTTTTAAATTCATTTTTATTGTTAGACTTATTGGGGTGACATCTGTTAGCAAGGATTACATAGGTTTCAGGCATACAATTCTACAGTGCATTGTCAGCTTGATGTATAATAAGTTCACCACCTAATGTGACTTCTTTTTCCATCACCTTATATTAAGCTCCCCCTCTCCTCTCCCACCCCTTCCCCTTTGTCCCCTCCCTGTCCTACTAGTCCCCAAATAAACATTAAACTATTGATTGTGTCCATGGGTTATTTGTTTCTTCATTTCCTTTTTCTTTGCTTTCAGTTTTATATTCTGCAATGAGTGAAGTCATACAGTTCTTTGTTTTTTCTGTCTGGCTTATTTCACTAAGCATGATGATCTCCAGGTCCATCCATTTTGTTGAAAATGGCAATATTTCATCTTTTCTTATAGCTGAATAATATTCCATTGTGTATATGTACCACAGCTTCTTTATCCAGTCATCTGTCGCAGGGCACTTCGGTTGTTTCCATATTTTGGCCACTGTGAACAGCGCTGCAATGAACATTGGGGTACGTAAGTCTTTGCGGACAAAGGTTTTCAAGTCTTTTGGGTAGACACCCAGAAGGGGGCTTGCTGGATCAAATGGTAGCTCCATTCCCAATTTTCTGAGGAACCTCCACACTGCTTTCCACAGTGGTTGTACCAGTTTGCACTCCCACCAGCAGTGTACCAGAGTTCCTTTTTCTCCACATCCTCTCCAGCACTTATTATTCCTTGTCTTGTTGATAATAGCCATTCTAACAGGTGTGAGGTGGTATCTCATTGTGATTTTGATTTGCATTTTCCTGATAGCTAATGGGGATGAGCATTTTTTTATATGTCTGCTGGCCATTTGTATTTCTTCGTGGGAGAAGTGTCAAACAGACAAATTTCTAACAATGAAATTGAAATAATAATCAACGAGCTCCTAACAAACAAAAGTCTTGGACCAGATGGCTTCACAGGTGAATTTTATAAAACATTAAAAAAATTAACACTTATTCTCCTCAAACTATTCTAAAAAATCCAAGAAAAGGGCAATCTCCCAAACTCAGCTTATGAAGCCACCACTACCCTGATTCCAAAAGCAGGCAAAGACACTACAAAAAAGAGAAAAGAATAGGTAGACCAATATCCCTAATGAACATAGATGCAAAAATTCTCAATGAAATGTTAGCAAATCAAATTCAGCAATACATTAGAAAAATCATGCAACATGATCAAATGGGATACATTCCTGGGATTCAAAGTTGGTTCAATATACATAAATCAATTAACATGATGCACCACATAAACAAAAATAAAATCATATGGTCATATAAATAGATGCAGAAAAAGCATTTGACAAAATCCAACAGCTATTTGTGATAACTCTCAGCAAAGTGGGAATAGAAGGAACATATCTTAATATAATAAAGATTATATATGATCAACTGACAGTTAACATTATACTCAATGAAGAAAAGCTAAAACCATTCTCCTTAAGACCAGAAACAAGAAAAAGATGCCCACTATCACTGCTCTTATTCAATATGGTGCCGGAATTCCTAGACACAGCAATCAGACAAGAAAACAATAAGACATTTAAATGGGAAAGGAGGAAGTAAAACTGTAATTATTTGCAGATGACATGATACTATATATGAAGAAGCCCAAAGATTAAACCCAAAAATTATTGGAACTTATAAATGAGTTTAGTGAAGTAGCAGCATTCAGAATTAATATCCAGAAATTTGTTGCATTCTTATTCACCAACTAACAGAAAGAGAAATTTAAAAAAAATCCCATTTACAATTGCATAAAAATATACTTAGGAATAAATTTAACCAATAAAGTAAAAGACCTATACTCAAAAAATTATAAGACACTATGGAAAAAAATTTTAAAGATATATAAATAAATAAAAACACATACCATGTTCATGGATAGGAAGAATTAATATAGTTTAAATGTCCATACAACCCAGAGCAATCTAAGATTCAATGCAATTCTTATCAAAATACCAATGGCATTCTTCATAGAACTAGAACAAATAATCCTAAAATTTGTGTGGGATCATAAAAGACCTAAGAGAGCCATAGGAACCCTTAGAAAGAAGAATAAAGTTACAGAAATCATTCCTTCAGATAACAAATTATACTACAAGGTCACAATTATCAAAACAGTATATTATTAACATAAAAACAGAAACATAGATGAATGGAACAGAATAGAGAGCCCAGAAATAAATCCATGTGTGTATGGCCAACTTATCTATGACAACAAAAGAAAGGATTTACATTGGGGTAAAGAAAGTCTAATAAATAAATGGTGCTGGCAACACTGGACAGATACATACAAAAAATAAAATTTGACCACCTTCTTATACCATATGTGAGAACAAAAATAAACTCAAAATGGATTAAAGGCTTAAGTATAAGACAGGAAACCATAACATTTCTAGAATAAATATAAGTAGTTACCTCTCAGCTATTACCCTTAGCAATATTTTAAATAATATATCTCCTTGGGCAAGGGGCAAATAGGAAAAAAGAAACAAGTGGAACTACATCAGACTAAAAAGGTATTTTACAGCAAAAGAAACCATCAACAAAATGAAAAAACATCTTACAGAATGAGAGAAGATATTTTCCAATGAGGCATCTGATAAAGGCTTAATATCCAAAATTTATAAGGAATGCATACAACTCAACACTGAAAAAACAAACAAGACAATTAAAAACTGGGCAGGAGGCCTGAATAGACACCTCTCCAAAGAGGACATACAGATGGCCAATAAACCATGAAAAAAAGCTCAACATCCCTATGCATCAGAGAAATGCAAATTAATATTTCAATGAGATACTACCTCACTCCTGTCACAATGACTATTATTAATAATTCAATCAACAACAAATTTTGGAGATGTGGACAACAGGGAAATCTTGTGCACTGTTGGAGGATTTGCAAATTGGTCAAGCCACTATGGAAAACATTATGGAAGTTCCTCAAAAAATTAAATATAGAACTACCTCATGGTTTAGCATTTCCACTTTTGGGCATTTATCCAAAGAATTCCAAAACACTAATTTGAAAATAAAAGCGCCCTCATGTTTATTGCAACATTATTCACAATAGCCAAAATATGGAAACAACCCAAATGCCCATCAATAGATAATTGGATAAAGAAATTTTGGTACATTTACATAATGGAGTATTACTTAGCCATAAAAAAGAATGAAATGTTACTATTTGCAACAATGTGGATGGAACTAGAAGTTCTCATGTTAAGCAAAATAAGTCAGACTGAGGAAGACAAATACCATATTATCTCTCTTATATGTGGAATCTAAAGAACAGTATAAACAACCAACCAAAACAAAAATTGTCTCCAATTGATGGAATCAGATAGAAGGATGGATGGGGAATGAGTGGGATTGGTGAAGGGATTAGGAAATGCAAATTGGTAGAAACATAGTTGTTACTGGGATGTGAGGTACAGTGTGGGAAATATAGGTAATAATGTTGAAAAAGCTATGAAAAAGTCAGGTGGACACTGGACCCATCAGGAGGAACACTTCATAAATTATATAGTTGCCTACTTATGCTGTTGTACACCTGAAAATAATATAAATTAATGTTGAATGCCAACTATTCCTTTAAAATATATGTGTATATATAGTCATAAGACGTAGAAAATAGCACAGGAAATACGAGGGCTTTCTGGAAAATATCCAGTCACTAATATGTCTATTTTTCATAGTACATGGATGAATACTTTCCTAACAGCTCTGGTATAGTCAATTGTATGGTAATAGCTACGTATGGTATTGAATGGAAAATAAACCTGTTGGGGTTATCGCTATATAAGGTCTGTAAATGTCTAAGCATTATGTTCTCTTGTACATGTGAAATTAATAAAAAAAAAGGGATATTAGTGGTAGAAATTGACATCTTGGTTTTCTAGAGATGAAGATGCTTTGGGGATGAGGTATGTAAACCCTGAGGGTTGATTTGCATTCTTCTATTGTCTGGTTGACAACTACTTTACTAGCCACCATCTCCACTTCACAACAAATGCTTAAGTTCCTCTTTTAGCAAAGAAGTAATGGCATGAATTTGACTAAAGACCTCTTTGGAAATCTCATGGTGATATTATGAAGTGCTCACTTATGTTTCAACCTCGTAGTTTAATGTGTCTTCTAGAGCCCAGCTAATTATCCTGTAAAAAGAAAAATCCCAGTTCAAAGTTCTGGTGCCTTTGGTAAGTTGCCCACAGAAGAGAGATATTTATAATTTTATAATCCATCTACCCTGTCCTCAGGTATGCTTCCCTTGTCCCAAGGTTTCCTATCTACCTCTAGTTCTGATGATAATTAGGAAATTTGTTAGCATTATCAGAATGCAGCTCTGGGTCCTGGTTGGGGAAAGGTGGATATTTCAGCCTAAGGTAACTGACTCTCAGTCTCTTTGGATGACAGTCCAGTGAGTTTTTAAAGATGAACTCCTACTTCAATATGGTGGCTGATTCTGGTATGCTGGAGGGGAAGGTTAATAATGCCCAATGGGTCTATTAGCTTTAGCCAAGTCTTTCTTGATGTACTGAAATGGAGTGCAGCTATCATCCACAGCAGTTTTCTCCCTCTGGTCATTAATATCAAAGATTTAATAGCACAAAACAAAAGCAAGAGTGTGTGCGTTTGTGTGTCCCCATTTGCCTTTTTCCTTTACACTCACCAGCTGAGAGTAATTTGTTTCTTTTCACAAGGAAATATGCCTTAATGATTAGAGTCCTGGCCTATATAGGAGAAAAACTTGATTCTGGAACTAACATTACCTCTGACTTGTTCTGTGACCTTGGATGTATTAACTAGATTTTCTGGGGTTTTGCATCTTTTCCTCCTTTCCCGTAAAATAAGATAATCCTAATCTTCCCATATCACGTGGTTGTTGATTATTTAATGAGGTAATATAACTAGTCATGCTTTGGAAACTAATTTGTGCTTTATAATTATTATTCACAACAAATTTAGATTATGGATCGTGTTTTGTTTTCTCACACCTTCCAATTCCTATTTAATGAGATTAATAAAATTATATATCAAATAATTGTATATAGGGTCCAGTAGAAATAATGCCATTTGCCCTTTTTTAATGAGCTGTAATCTTTTATTACAAAATCATAAGCATGTAATTTTGTAACATAACAATATTTTAACTACTTAAAATAAAAATTAAACTATAGTTCAATATTTTCCAAAGGGCAAAGAGGAAAAATCCTCCACAATACAAAGCACAAGGAAATTTATCTATTTGGTGCTGCAAATGGATCACTTTCAGAAATAAAAACACATTTTGAAACTGGCCAGTAGATGTCAGAGTTTGACAAGCAAGGAGTTATTTCTGGATGCTCCCGCATTAGTGACTGTCTCCACTTTGGCTCTGAAGTTTTCCTGCAAAGCAGAAGGAGTTTTTGTAGGTGAAGGAAAAATTTTGCTTTCTCACTTCTCTCCTCATCTTGTGGAAAACAGCCTAATGCTCTGGGTAAATCACTGTTATCTTCATATTCAATTATTCCCTTTATAGACCTACAGTCTACTGAGAAGTTTAAAACACAAAATTAAACATGTGCTTAGCTCTCTGAAGGCCACACACTTATTTTTCTTCACAGAGGTGCTTTTGTTTTTCCATACCAGCCTTCTTACCATTTGTGTAATATTAATCAGATATAATAAAGGAATACTGCTTTTTGGAGTCCATGTTCCCAAACTCTCAAAACAGGGTCTTTAGTTTTTGCTACAGACTGTGACACTTGCACTGATTTCACATCATTTTTTAAAACTGAGCAGTCACTTGGCATCTCATTTTTAAAAAGAAAATGTGGTCATTATGTAGCTCTGCTAAATAGTTTCAGTCCTCTTTCATGTTACACTTTTATCAGAAGGCTTGAAAAGAGAAGATGTAATTAGGTTGCAGTTGCATTTGTTGATCTCAGAGATCCTCAACTTTTTGTGGAAGAAGATGAATTCCTATGCTGATGTTTTATCACAGCCTGGATTAGGGAGGAAATGTGCAAGGAACTCAGACTAATGGTAGTGATCAAATTAATTTAGCTCTTTAGAAAGAGCTACTTTGGGGTTTTGGAATTCAGATTTGTGGTACTATTACTCTTAAACAATTTTCAAGTCAGTTATTTGTGCCCCTCATGCTTTTTATAGACAGTCAGATCACATGCATGTAGAAAGCATTTTGTGGGGTAAATTGGAGTTGTAACATCCCCTCCTTGGTTTTCTCTGATCCTTTTTGCCCTGCAGTTGCCCAGAATGAATAAAATGATTTAGTGACACAAAGTCAAAAGTGGCTTTACACTTTGGTCACACTTCCTGAAGACCAGTAGAGGGGATCTGGATGTTACAGCCCTTACCAGTGCAGAGCAGTGCCACGCTGCAGCATCTTCAGTGTCTGCTGGCCAGGAGTTCATCCTGTCCTGGGGAATTAGTCATCAGACATAAGCAGCTTGCTGTTGGAGAGAGGTTTCTTGCCACTGGTTTCAAGGTCCTCTTGGATCTGGTGCATATCTGCTCTTACTTAACTGTGTCTCAGTCTCACTCAGTCTCCTTAGCAGTATATGTAGTCTTTGAGGAAGAAAAGTCCCTCACCCTCTTGCAGGCTTCTTTTTCATAACCTTGCTACTTTCCAACTTGTCCCTGAGATCTTATCCCATCCCAAATCCAGAACTACCTTTGTCCTATACACATCAGCTTCCAGTTTGGCATTGTCAGTTTTTTCCTTTTTACTGCTTCCTCTCTGTCTTCTTACAAATGGGGCAGTTAAGGAGAAGAGTTTTGCAGTCAAACATTTAGGTACTTGCTACCTGTCTGACATGAGACAAGTTCTTTTATTTCTTTGAGTCTCAATTTCTTAATAACAGTACTTACCTTGCTGTGTTTTGTGAGAATTAAATGAGGTAATGTATAGAAAGCAACTAGCACTTTGTAAGAGTTAGGTAATACATAGCTGCTGCTGTTAATTTTATTGTTATGACTATTCTACTAATTGTATGTCTGCTCTCCTTTCTTTCTTCTTACTTTAACTGTCCAATATTTCTAGATACTGGGTTATCCTCATGTATACTCATTAACATTTACTCACTATTCATCTGTTTTGTTTTGTTGATTATATTTTTGTTTTTGGAAATAAATTTTATTAGTTTCTGGTGTAAAAAACAACATAGTGATTAGACATTTATATACCTCACAAAGTAATAATCTCATTGTCTATAACTGATCTGACACTGTACAAAATTATTAGAATATTATTGACTATATCTCCTATGCTGTATTACATATTTCTGAGTTGTCAATTTTATTTTGTTGTATTTTAACACTTTACTTTGAAATGATTATACATCCACAAGAAGTTGCACAACATGTACATAAAGGGTTCAGCAAGATGACAATGAGAGAGAGGATCCCTAAAACCTCTCCTGGAAAATACAATTGAATGGCTGAGATCTAACATGGGAAACACTGAGTGGCATAATTTTAGCTGAGACATCCATGCATTGCAAGAAAATAGCTGAAGGTCAGAGAAACTGAGGTGAGTGGGAGAAGAGGGAGGGCGTAGAGTGGCTTGGAGACTCATGGCTGTAGATTGCAACTCACAGCTGCAAATCACAATGTGACTGAGACTCGTCAACATGATTCTGGGTAGATGGATGGCCAAGTGATGACAAGAATGGAGGTGAGAGCCATTGAAACACTGTGGGACTATGGGCAACTTGAACCAAGGAGCAGCACTTTAGGGTCCTAGCTAGAACACCTTGCCCAGGGTGAATCAGAGGCTGAACAAAACATCTGAAATTCCCTAGGCAGGAATGGGGTTCCCATCTGCAGCTTCGCACCATGGTCAGCTCAAGTTTAAAACTAGAGCAGCTGCTGTGAAAATGCAGTCCAGGGTGAAATGTGGGCTCAGGAGAAGAAAGAAAAGCTGAGCTCCCAGGGAACACTTGGCTCTGACCATTGTGAATGCTGCCTGCTATCTGCTTGCCCTGCATCAGCCTCCCCTCAGCCCCTCATCTTCCTTAATGTACTGCAGTAGGCAGAGTTACCATGGATGACACAGTCCACAAGCTCAGGTGGAGGATGGAGGTATGGTTTGGCTGCTTCCCCTAGATCTCTTTCAAAGCCGCTCAGAAAAAAAAAAAGAAAAATCTCCATGAAAAGATCTTACAGATCTGTAAATATAGGATCTAAGTGACATAGAATAAAAGACTGAAGTTCTATAACCTCTCAGAGAAATGAAAAAAAAATTGAAAGAACACTTACTGAAATGAAAGATCTCAGATAAGAAATCCATGAACAAAAGAAATTGAAAATATAAAAAACAAATGGAAATTCAAGAGATAAACAATGTAATAAAAGAACTGAGAAATAAACTAACTACAATAGGGAACAGGGTCAAGCAGATGGAGAAAAGAATTAGTGATATCGAAGATCAGAACATGGAAACAACACAGAAAGAAGCAAGAAAATAGGGACTCCAGAGTCACACAGATTGAAAAAAACTCTACAAGAACTATCTGATACCATTAGAAAGGAAAAAATTAGTAGCATAATAGGCTTAGAAGAAGGAGCAGAAAAGAAGCTCTATAGAGCATACTAAAAGAAATAGTAGATGAGAACTTTTCAAACCTATGAAAAGATCTAGAAACCAAAATTGAAAAAGAATTTAGATTCCCTAGCTACTTGGACCCTACCAGATCTTCTTCAAGGCACATTATACTGCAGTTGTCAAAAATCAAAGACAAAGAGACAATGCTCAAGGCAGCTGGGGGAAAAACACTATAAACTTCAAAAAAAAAAAAAAGCCCATCAGGTTATCATCAGACTTCTCAGCAGAAATTCTACAAGCTGGGAGAAAGTGCAATCAAATATTAAAAATAATAAGAGAGAGAAACTTCCATCAAAGAATAAATTATCCAGCAAAATTATCCTGTAGGTATAAAGAAAGAATAAGACCTTCTCAGACATACAGAAGCTGATGGAATTCTCCAGCCTGAGGCTGGCATTTTTATGAATGGGAAAGAGTTGGAACAATATAAATAAACAAAGAAGGATTGAAAGAAAGAAAGAAAGTGATCGTCATAGAAAATACTCATATATCAATCATCACTGTAAAAGTAAATGGACTAAACTCACCAGTAAAAGGGCACAGAGTAACAGATTGGATTAAAAAGCAAAACCCATCCATATGCTGACTCCAAGAGGTATATCTTTTGTTGTCAGATGAAGTGTCAAATACAGACTCAGAGTAAAAGACTAAAAAACAATACTCCAAGCGAATGGCATCCAAAAACAAAACAAAACAAAACAACAACAACAAAGAAAACAGGAGTGGCCATAATGCTATCTGATGAAACAGACTTCAGGATAAATAAGATAAGAAGAGAGAAAAATGGATATTTTATAGTGATAAAAGAAACAATACAACAACAAGAAAATTTGACACTGGGAATTCCCTGGTGGTGTAGTAACGAGGCTTCGGCACTCTCAATGCTGCAACCTGGGTTCAATTCCCAGCCAGGGAACTACCCCCACATCAAAAAAAAAAGATTTGACATTAATCAATATATATGCCCCCAATCAGGAGGCAACAGAATATATGAAGCAACTACTAACAGATCTGAAAGGAGAAACTGACAAAAACCATAATCATTGTAGGGGACCTAAATACCACTTAACAACCATGAACAGATCATTCAAAGAAAAAATAAATAAGGAAATATTAGCTTTAAATGACACATTACTGCAATTGGACATAATAGATATTTACATGACACTTCATCTGACAACAAAAGATATACCTCTTTTTCAAGTGCACACAAAACATTCTCAAAAATAAACCATATGCTAAAACACAGAACTAGCCTCAGCAAATTTGAGAAGACTGATATCGTACAAAATATATTCTCAGACCACAAATCTTTAAAATTAGAGATGAACTGCAAAAAGAAAGCAGAAAAAAGTCACATATACATGGAGATTAAACAACATTTTATTTAAAAATGACTGGATCAAAGAAGAAATAAAAGCAAAGATTAAAAATACATAGAAAATAATGACAATTAAAATATAAATATCAAAATTTTTGGGATGCAGCAAAAGCAGTAATAAGAGGAATATTTATATTATTACAGAACTGTCTTAAGAAACAAGAAAAATCACAAGTAAACATCCTAACATCCCATTTTAAATAACTAGAAAAAGAAGAATAGAAAAAAACCAAAGTCAGCAGAAGGAAAGTGTTGGGAGCCATGAAGGCTAGCTTTAGTGAAGCATAACTTGTTGTGCTCCTTGTATTGTTCCTTTCTGCACCTGGAGGGTGCTTACTACTTACTGAAGTATGTGGAGAGAATGGCCAGTTCCTTGAGACACAAAAGAAAGCTAACTATCTGGGTAATGGAAAACATTGTCCTGGGAAACTGTCCCCCTGAGTTCTCTCTGACCTTTAGGTTTCTGGTAAATGGTTAATGATCTGCTTTCCAATGAGGTAATGCATATTCTTCCTGCTATGTCGCACGTACTCTGTATGTATATATTGGTGGTGGAAAATAAACTCGGCGCTTCAGTATTTACTGGAGTCCTCCTAGTAACTCTCTTCTCTGTCTCTTTTCATTAATCCTCACTCCCCCCCTCAGGCTGTTCGATTCATCGGCTGGTTCCGATAGGAAAGAAATAATAAAAATTAGAGCAGAGCTAAAGGAAATTGAGAAGAAAAAGACAATAGGAAAAATTAATGCAAAAAACAGCAGGTTCTTGAAAAAATCCACAAAATTGACAAACCCCTGGCTATGATAACTAAAGGACAAACAAAGGACACAAATATACAAAATTAAAAATGAAAGAGGAGAAATTACAACTGATACCACAGAAATACAAAAGATTATAATAAAATATTATGAAGGGGTTTATGCCACCAAATCTAACAACCTAGAAGAAATAGACATGTTTCTAGAAACATGTAGTCGACTTAGACTGAGCCAAGAAAAACTGTATAGTCAAAATAAAATAATCAATAGTAAAACATTTGAAACAATCACCCAAAACCTAACTAAAGGCAAAAGCCCTGGACCAAATGGTCTCATGAATTTTGCCAAGTATTCAAAGAAGAATTAAGGTCTATCCTTCTCAGACTCTTCCAAAAAATACAAGATGATGCAATACTTTCCAACTAATTCTATGAGGCCAACCCTAATACAGAGTCTGGTAAGTATAACACAAAAAAGAAAACTATACACCAATATTTCTGATGAACACAGATGCAAGAATCCTAAACAAAATATTAGCAAATAGAATAGAGCAATGCATTAAAAATATGATACACAATTATCAGGTAATATTTATCCCAGGATCAGAAGGATGGTTCAACATATGCAATTCAATCAATGTGATGCACTACATAAACAAGATAAAAACATATGATCATATCAATTGATGCAGAAAAATCATTTGACAATATACAACATTAATTTATGATCAAAGCACTGAATAAAATGGGTATAGAAGTACTCCTACATAATAAAGACTGTATATGACAAACCCTCAGCTAATATTATACTGAACAGGAAAAAGCTGAGCTCATTCCACTAAAATCAGGAAAAAGATAGAATGCACCACTGCTATTCAATATGGTACTGGAAGTTCTAGCCAGAGCAATCAGGCAAGACAAAGAAATAAAATGAATCCAAATTGAAAGAGAAGCAATCAAACTGTCACTATTTGCAGATGCAGTGATCTTTTATATAGAAAATTCCAAAGAGTCCACCAGAAAACTATTAAGAAAATAAATGAATACAGTAAAGTCACAGGATAAAAAATCAATGTACAAAAATAAATTGCATTTCTGTATACAAGCAACAAATCTTCAGAAAAAGAAATGAGAGAATCAATACTTTTTGTGATCACAACAAAATGAATGACACACCTGATAATTAGCTTAACATTGAATGTGACAAACTTATACATGGAAAATTATAAGACTCTTTTGAAAGAAATTAAAGAGGACACAAAGAAATGGAAAGATATTCTGCGTTCATGGGTAGGAAGACTTAATATTGTTAAAATGGCAATATTACCCAAATCAATATACAGATTTAATGCAATTCTCATAAAAATCCCACAAATATACTTTTACAAAATAGGTAAAATAACTATCAGATTTGAATAGAACAAACGACCTTTAATCATCAAAGCAATACTACATGAAAAGAATAAGGCTTGAGGTATCACGCTCCTTGCTTTCAATTTACAAAACATCAATAATCAAAACAGCTTGGTATTGGCAGAAAAAACAGACACACAGATCGATAGAACAGAGTTGAAAACCCAGAAATAAATCCACAAATATACAAACAAATAATTTTCAATAAAGAAGCAAAAAATATACACTGGGAAAAAAGCCTCTTCAGTAAATGGTTCTGGAAAAACTGGAAAACCATAGGCAAAAGAATGAATCTGAGCTGTGAACTCTCACCATATTCAAAAATTAATTCAAAATGGATTAAAGACCTCCATATAAGATCTGAAACAATAAACTGTATAGGAGTTAACACTGATATTAAACTTATAAACCTCAGGTCAAGGCGAACTTTATGAACTTGATTTCAAAGAGAAGGAAAAGCAAAAATAAATGAATAGGTCTATATCAAACTTCTGCACAGCAAAAGAAACCATCAACAAATCAAAGAGACATCCAATCAAATGGGAGAAAATATTTGCAAACAGTGCATCTGATAAGGACTAATATTTAAAATATATAAACAACTGGCATGAGTCAACAACAACAACCATAACAACAACAACAACAACAAAAAAACAATGCAATTAAAATGTGGGCAGAGGACCTGAACAGGCACTTTACCCATGAAGACATGCAAATGGTCAACAGACATAAGAGAAAATGCTCAACCTCATTAGCTCTCAGGGAAATGCATATCGAAACCACAATGAGCTACCACCTTCTACCTGTTAGAATGGCTATTATCAGCAAGACAAGGAATAACAAGTGATGGAGAGGTTATGGAGAAAAAGAAACCCTGGCATACTGCTGGTGGGAATGCAAATTGGTACAGACACTATGGAGGACAGTATGGAGGTTCCTCAGAAAATTGGGAATGGAGTTATTATATGACCTATTCTTTTTATGGGAATTTTCCCCCCAAATTTAAAAATTCTTATTCTGCAAAGACTTATGTAGCCCAATGTTCATTACAGCACTGTTCACAGTGGATAAGACTTGGAAATAACCAAAGTGACCTTCAATACATGACTGGATAAAGAAGCTGTGGTACATATATACAATAGAATATTACTCAGCTATAAGAAAAGATGAAATATTGCCATTTGCAACAAAATGGATGGACCTTGAGAACTTCATGCTAAGTGAAATAATCCAGACAGAAAAAACTAAGTACCATATGATTTCATTCATATGTGGAATATAAAACTGAAAGCAACAAAAGAATAAAAACTCATGGACACAGTCAATAGTTTAGTGGTTACCTGAGGGCAAGAGGTGGTGTGGGAGAGGAGGAAGGGTGTGGGAGATGAGGGAGGGAGAGTCAAATATATGATGGTATAAAGAGAATTTACATTCAGTGTTTAACATATAATGCAACATAGATGATGAACTTTAGAATTGTACACCTGGAACATATGTAATTCTTGTTAACCAATGTCAACTCAATTAAGTCTAACAATAAAAAAAAATGTACAGAGAGTTTTCATACACCCTTCGCCTTGCCTACCCCAATGTTAATACCTTGCCTAATTATAGTACTATGATTAAGCAAAAAATCGACATTGGTACAATTGACAGATCTTATTCAGATTTCACCTGTTTTATATACATGCCCATGGTGTGCATGCATATCTGTGTGTATGTGTGTACCCATGTGCGTAGTTCTATGTGATTTTAACTCTGGTAACCATCACCACAATCAAGGCAATCATCACATCACAATCATCACCTCATGCCACTCTTTTATAGCCACACATAATCCTCTTACCTTTCACATTTTTTCTCAGTTGTTAAATGTATTAGTGTAATATTTCTCATAGTCATGTTTTATTGTATGTTTGTCTGCAAAAAAATTCATCAAAAAAGGAAATAGCAAAATAAATTAAAAGCAATGAATAAAAATCTGTTATATTAAAAGTTAATAAGTTTATAAATATCAACAGGATTGATAAAGAGAGAAAAAGTACAAATCACCATTATCAGGAATTAAACAGGTTGTCAATTACTTTTTAAATTCCAAAACCTTTTTTTGTTCTTCATTGCTTGCTTGAAGTATCTTGTTTATATTTTATATATGGAGAGGTCATCTTAAATTACTTTAGAGAAAATAATTATAATTTAAAATATTTTATTTTGATCCCATGATTCTCTATATTCCATAGTCTTTTTGTTTTTCCTGTTTGCTCAATTATTTCCTCTTTTTTGATTATTAAAATTTTATCTATATTTTTCTAAGCCTAGCTCAAATTTCACCTTCTGCATAATGTCTTAATCTTCCAAATTGGAAAGAAATATTTATTTTCTCCTTTATTTCTATAAATCATGGTTTGCACCTTTGTATTGTATAATATCATATAACTAAATGCTGGATTTTCTGGCTCAATTTGACATTATTTTTGAAGTATGAAGTCCTAGAGGTCAAGAATTATGCTATTGTATAAATGTTCACCTCCCTGTAGGAGTTCACCTCCCTGGGATACCTACCTTTCTGGGGATGGGGAGGGACTATGCTGATCACCACTGCAGTGTGAAAATCATATAAGACTTGAGTATGTACTGGTAGATCAAGAATTCCAGTAGTTGATGGAAGAGGTGGTAGATATTTTCTAGAAACCTTTGAAAATGTTTGTGTCCTTATTGGACTGAAATGAATGAAGTGGAGATATGACTAAAATAAGAGCATGATCAAAATGAACTGTTGTAATTTTGTAAGGATAATGGATGTGGGTCTTGTGAGATTGCATTGCTGGGATGCCCTGTTTTCCTGCATCAAATGGCCAATAGCTTTAAAGTACATGTGTGTCAGCAAGGCCCTGGCTGAGTAAGGTC